>CM021106.1:376183824-376400287 GCA_007115665.2 Sequoiadendron giganteum
GATCAAGGGATTAGGGTCAAGGGTCCAATATATAGGGTAGAGGTTATAGGGGTTGAGAGATTAAGGGTTGAGGGATTACGGTTTAGGGTAGAGAGTATTGGGTTGATGGTAGAGGTTAGAGGGTAGAGAGTAGAGGGTAAAGGGTTTAACAGTTTAGGGTTTAAGGGGTTAGGGTTGAGGGTTGAGGGTTTAGGGTTGAGTGTTTGAGGGTTTAAGGGTTGAGGTTTTAAGTGTCAAAAGGGTTGAGGGATTAGGGTAGAGAGTTTACTAACCGGGTTTAAGGGTTGGGGGATTAACATTAAGGGTAGAGGGTTTATGGGTTAGGGTTTAAGGGTTTAGGGTTTGGGGATGAGGGATTAATAGGTTATAGGGTAGAGGTTATATGAGTTGAGGGATGAGGGTTTAATGGTTGAGGGTTGAGGGATTTAGAGGGTATAGGGGTTGAGGGATTCAGAGGGTATAGGGGTTGAGGGATTAAAGTTTGAGGGTTGAGGGTTGAGGTTTGAGGGATTAAGAGGGTATAGGGTTTGAGGGTTGAGGGTTCAAGGATTAAGGTGGTATAGGGGCTGAGGGACTAGGGTTTAAGGTTTGAGGGTTGAGGGTTGAGGGATTAAGAAGGTATAGGGGTTGAGGGATTATTAAGGGTTTTAAGGGTTGAGGGTTGAGGGATTAAGAGGGTATAGGGGTTGAGGGATTAGGGTTTAAGGGTTGAGGGTTAAGGGATTAAGGGATTATAGTTTGGGATGGGGACATGTGTTAAGAGGTATAGAAGTTTGAGGATTGAGTTTAAGGTTGAGGTTGAGGTTAAAAGGGATTAAGAGGGTATAGGGGTTGAAAGATTATGGTTTAAGGGTTGAGGGTTCAGGGATTAGGAGGGTATAGGGGTTGAGGGATTAGGGTTTACGGGTTGAGGGTTGATGGATTAAGAGGGTATATGGGTTAAGGGACTAGGGTTTAAGGCTTGAGGGATTAAGAGGGTATAGGGTTTGAGGGATTAGGTTTTAAGGGTTGAGGTATTAAGAGGGTATAGGGGTTGAGGGATTAGGGTTTAAGGGTTGAGGGTTGAGGGTTGAGGGATTAAGAGTGTACAAGGGTCGAGGGATCAGGGTTTAAGGGTTGAGGGTTGAGGGATTAAGAGGGTATAGGGGTTGAGGGTTGATGGATTAAGAGGGTATAGGGGTTGAGGGATTAGGTTTGAGGGTAGAGGGTAGAGGGTAGATGATTGAGAGTAGAGGGTAGAGGGTTTAGGGTTTAAGGGTTGAGTATTTAGGGTTTATAGGGTAGAGGATTTGGGGGTTTAGGGTTTAAGGTTAAGGGTAGATGATTAAGGGTATAGGGTTAGGGGATTAGGGTTGAGGATCCAATGTAAATGGTAGAGGGTATAGGGGTTGAGGGAATAGGTTTTAAGGGTTGAGGGATTAAGAGGGTATATGGTTTGAGGGATTAGGGTTTAAGGGTTGAGGGTATAGGGGTTGAGGGATTAGGGTTTAAGGGTAAAGGTTATAGGGGTTGAGGGATTAGGGTTTAAGGGTTGAGGGTATAGGGGTTGAGGGATTAGGGTTTAAGGGTAAAGGTTATAGGGGTTGAGGGATTAGGGTTTAAGGGTTGAGGGTTTAGGGTTGAGTGTTTAAAGGTTTATAGGGTAGAGGGTAGAGGGTTTAAGGGTTGAGGGTTTAAGGTTCAGGGTACAGGATTGAGGGTATAGGGTTAGGAGATTAGGGCGTAGGTGGTTACAAATGGTGAATGCTCCCCTCGGGATTCATGACATGGACTAACTGCCTATCGTGGATCTGTTAACTCTAGCAGTTGTATCAGGCATTAACAGGTCGATATTTTGGTGCAACGACAATTGTGGGCCAACAATTGGTATCAAAGCCAAAGGTGTCGAGTTTGAATCCCCTTGGGTAACATTGAGGGGGAGTTTGTTGGTAGATGGTCAGCGCTCCCCTCAAGATTCGTGACATGGACTAACCACCTCCCATGGAAACAATAACTCTAGCAGTTGTATCCGGCATTAATAGGTCAATCTTTTGGTGCAACAATAACTATGGGCCAATAGTAGGGTCCAATGTATAGGATTTAGGGTATAGGGGTTGAGGGTCGAGGGATTAAGAGGGTATATGGGTTGAGGGATTAGTGTAGAGGGTTGAGAGAGAGGGTGTAGAGGGTTGAGAGAGAGGGGGTTGAGGGTTTTTGGGTTTTAGGGTTTAGGGTTTATGATTTAAGGGTAGGGTAGAGAGAGAGGGGGGAGAGACTTGAGAGAGAGAGGGAGAGAGGGAGGGGAGAAATAGAGACTCTCCCTCCTACCCCCCTTCTCTCTCTCAGGTCTCTCTCTCAGAATCACTCCTATCTCTCTCCCCTCTATCCTCAACCCTTAACCCCTTACCCTTAACCCTTAAACCCTTAACCCTATACCCTCTTTCTCTCTCCCACTCCCTCTCTCTCTCTCTCAAATATCTCCCTCATAACCCCTCTCCCTCTCTTAGGTCTCTCTCTCATTGTTCAATCACTCCCACTCTCTCTTTCTCCCACTCTCCCTCTCCCTCCCTCTCTCTCCCTCTTTCTCCCCTCTCTCTCCCTCTCTCCCCTCTCCCTCTCCCTCACTCTCCTCTCTCCTCTCCACTCTCTCCCACACTCTCTCTTTCTCCACTCTCCCCTCTCTCCCTCCCTATATCTCCATCTCTCCCACTCTCTCTCTCTCTCCCACTCTCTCTCTCTCTCCCTCTCCCACTCTCTCTTTCTCCCACTCTCTCTCTCAACCCTACACCCTCTACCCTTAAATCGTAAACCCTTAACTCTCTACCCTTAACCCTGAGCCCTAAAACCCTAAAACCCTAAAACCCTCAACCCCCTCCCTCTCTATTATATATCTCTCCTCTCTCTCTCTCTCTACCTCTCTCTCTCACACACACACACTCACCTCTATCTCCTATACTATAAGGGTATAGGGGAGAGATATAGAATTAGGGTAAAGGGTATAGACAAAGAGAGAGAAAATAAATCTTAAAAAAAACCATCTTTCACATAACACGAGCACATTTTGAAGAAGTGGAGATATGATGGTTTTAGCAAGAAATAACATGAGTGCATTTTGTCTTGCACTAAAAACAGAAAAAAGACTCAATATACTCGTGATCTCAAGGCCCACATTCTGCATATTCTCTTAGTCCTGCACGTGTGATGACAAAAAGATGCTTTTCGATGATGTTGTGAAGTGTGCATGCATGTTTTTCATATTCCACCACCTTTTTCATGATCTTTCCACCACCTTTGCATGAAATGGAATATTTTTCACATTGAAAGGCATATAATATCAATTCAAGTCTGAATTCCATTCAAAAGTGATATACAATTGAAGTTTGGAGGGGAAAAATATTTTAGAAAAGTCAAATTGTTGAGGAGTTTGAAGAAAGAAGAATAAAAGGCTACATAATTGGGTTGAAATCCTCCATTTGAAGATCTAGTTTTTTAGGTATGTGAAGTATTTACACATTTTATTTCATTCTATTATGGCTTTCTTTCATTTTTGTTATTTTTCATATTCCATGGTGATCATTGTTTGTTTGTTATTATAACCTTAGGTTGTCAATGCACATTTTAAATTACACAACTATATACACTTGCCAATTACATTTTTAAACCTGATGCAAAGCATCTACCAGGATCCACAAATCATCAAGGGTACTTCTAAACCTAACTTAAATTGGAGAAGATCAACCAACAAACTCAATCATCTTTTCATCAAAATCCTTCAATTTCACTTGATTTTATATTTCCACAAAATATTAGAACTTGGCTCCAACTCTTTGTGAAACTCAAAAATAGATTAACGATCATAAAATTGATTGTAACATAGCATAAACTTGATTAGAAACTCAAAACCATTCAATTCCTTCATGATTCACTAATTCTCTCTTCAATGCAACTTACATGGAAAAATAACAACAAATCATGCATTCTTGCTTCCAAAATTTATCTGGACACCCAAGACACTGTAATCAACATTTTATTGATTGAAATAAACCAAATACACATTCACAAACTGTTGATCCATTAGGCTTGATAATTCTTGCAGTCATAACATCATTTTGCATAAGGAGTCAACTTTGCTCAAAACAACAAATTCCACAAGTTAGCCTTTCTAACTTCTACCAAGCATTGAGACATATTTTTCAACATCTTTTAAACAGTTTCCAAACATAAACAATCAACCTTTTCACTGTTTTATCAGATTCACTCCTTCTAGCAAACTATCCACCATATTCCAAGAAAGTCACCAAACCCTTAAATCAGGTGATCAATCTTCAGTCATTTTGTATCTTTAAAACCTAAAGGCACAATCTAAATCCCATTTTGACATACATTCACATACCTTAATGTCAGTTAAACTTGTTTTGAAACAAACATCAAAAAACTTGACTGAACACTGGAATAAGCCTCAAATTAGGCCAAATTTACAAATGAAGTATCCTAAAATCACTACCAAAACACCTAATAACTCCAAACAGTCTTTATCCAGGTCATAAAACACCAGATTCAACCAATTTTAGGAATGAAAAGGCTCAAATAAATGTTGTTCAACAAAACCCTTACTTTGTGCTCCCAAACAAGCTTTCCAAATGAGGTTTTATTAGAAGAGAATACTCTAATCCTTCACATGCTCTGCCACTACTTGAAACACATTTATAAATGTTTACCCATGCTTTAGGAACAAACTTACTGTCTCATTGAATGCTCTTTCCTCAATCACCAACTTGTAACCATCCATTTTCATTGGAAAAATTCTATATTTCTTGAGAGGACAATACCAAATGATGGGTTCTTGTTTTCCCCTACAAAAAACAACATGCACACACCTTACACAACCTACAACTAACCTACTCCACCGAACTACAAAACCTAGATCATGGAGTAGTCATAATGAACCTTCTTAGACTCTCAAACCCCCCTAGTGCACCAAAACCACATCTCTTTGAGGCATTTTGATATTTAACAGTTGACTTACCTTGTGTATTGATGCAATTAGAGGAGTTCTTATAACACAAATCAACACAAAATCAACCAACAACAATAATTCACAATTCACAATTCATAAAATTCTTCACTTTCACCAATTCAACAGTCATCCTTGTAGCATAGCTAACTCAATCAACCAAGTATATATTTTAGAGAAGGTCTTCTCAGACTAAGAACCAACCCTTCTCAAAGTCCCAATAGGGTACATAATAACATATCAACAAGCCACAATAGGCTTCTTTGTTACAACTTCATAAGAACTGGATTTCTACACCAACTAGGCCTTAAATTAGGCCTCTTTTACAAAGGAAATTATCTTAAATACATTTCCAAAACACCAAACTCAATTAGGTAGTAGTCTATATTTTATCAAACCAAGGATTCCACCATTTTTTTTCAGAAAATCACTCACCAAAGTGCTAAATCACAAAACCCTTCTTTTTACCCAAGAAACTAAGGCTTTATTGAAAAACACTCATCCAACCCTCACACAATCTTATGAATAATTAAAACAGGTCTAAAATGGCCTGCACAAACTCAATTAAAAAATAAACCATGTTGCCCAAACACGAAACACAATTTGGCATATCAAAACCACTCAAAATCTCATGGAAAACTCAAAATTTCACTCTAGGGCTTCATGACTAACACCCTTTTAGACCTCCCCTACACACAAAAAACATTCCCTCACTTATTTATTGATGATGCAGACCCATTCCACCAATTACAGTAATCACAGTGAGTGGAATGGGCCAATTTATATAATTGAGACCTTCAAAACCCTTTAATTAGGGTGCACAAACCCGCAGCAAGAGATTCAATCCAAGCTACCACTAGAATTGGAGTTACAGTCTCAAATCAAATGAAAAAAAATATTAACACATGCCCCAAAGTTATTCAAGAAGATTTATATTCAAAACCTCTCTGTACGGTCCATACCAAGGCTGCAAAAGACAAATAAATACAAAAAATCTGAAAAAGCAGTGATTTTTCAATTCAATCTTCCTTCTGATCTTCAAAATCAATCTTTGCATCGATGTTATCTAGCATATATATGATTTTTCCCACAAAACTAACTGTCCTAATTCCTTCAAATTACATTTAAAATGGTATGACCGTTTTCCTTCCTCAAAATCAGCTTTTTACAACTTTACAATTTTGCCCTTTTGCACAATTGGCAACTTACCAATGTTTTTTGTAATTTTGAAATCTAAACCTTCTAAACACATAGGAAACATGAAAAATGACTCATTACAATGGAAAATGGTCTTATTGACCTTATTTAATGAAAAAATTCCAAAATCCTAAAGCCTAGACAACAACTTCTTGTATTGACAATTTTCATTCAATGGTGCTCTTACACCATGTATGCTTCCACATTTTGTATACACATATATATGACATAAGTTTTAAGGAAGTAAAATAAAACATCATTTCTCAATCCTTTATTATGGATGTGCATACCACATGGCTTGTCCATGCTTCCATTTTGAGCCTATCTTGCAATCATGGCATGCCACATTACCACATTTCTTTAAGCCATTCCATTGAAAAAAATCATGTGACCTTTGTCTATGCTAGAAATAATCTTGTACAAGATGATTGTAAGTATTCTTTATGAAGCATTGAATGACATATATTTTTATTTATTTGAATGGATACATTTTTGAGGAACTAATATTCATCTCATTACCATGCTAAAGGTAAAATTATCCACCATGCCGAAGAAACGAACAAGGAAGAAACTAACAGACGAAAAGTATGAAACCTTCAAATAAAAGGAGAGAGATCAGGTGGCGACATATCATGAAAAGAAGAAATTGGACATGATTGACGAAAACAAGCCAATTGAAGAGGAACCTCAACCATCAAAAAGAGAAAAGGCATTATTAGCACAAAGGGCACGAATGTGAAAGAATCATGCTAAGAGATATTCAGATACCGTAGTTGGAGACACACCCTCTACGGAAAGTGAATACAAAGGGAAACCATTAAGGACAAGTGAATATGGAGGGAAACCATCTACCGTAAATGAATATGGAGGGACACCATCTAGTGCAAGTAAATATTATTGGACACCATCCAATGCATCTCAAGTTGAGAGTACATAATCACTCGGATTTGATGAAGAAGGTATGCCATCATCCCCACATGAACCTCAAGGTATGTCTTCTACTCCAACCTCGATCGAAGGTACACAATCTAGCCCATATTAATTAAATATTGATGAAACTCCTAATGTTGAGATGTATGTACCTAGGAGAACACCACCTATAATTTTGAGTAGAAAGACAAAGTATTTGATCAATATTGATGAGGATATTTTGCAGCACATGGAAGGTAAGATTTCAACATGCACTTGTAGAAGATATGCTGATAAGATTTGGAAATTCTTCTTTGAAAGGATAAATGAAACTGTTAGATGTCAACTATTTGTTGAAATGATGCGGGGTGTAAAGTATAGAAACATCATGAAGACTCTTGGGTTGAGAACATCGAATGCATCAAGTGAAAACACTATTGTGAAGAATCTAATGGATACTTATGAGAGTGTGGGTAAGACCTCACACTCAAAGGATAGTAATGTCACCCGATGTGTCATTACATCAACTTTGGTAAGTTTTCAAAAAAAGAGAGCTCGTCTCATTAGAAAGATGAGTGAACAAATGAGAATTAGTAGAAAAACTTTATCAAGAGTCGTTCAAAGGCGGCAAAGAATTAAGGGCACCGATTCAAATGAATTATGGGCATTCTCGGGGAGACTTCCACGAAAAGATTAAAAAGTTGCTGAAGCCTTGAGAACACTAATTGAAGAGTATTGGAAGAATAATACAAGGCCATCTCTGAATCAAAGGGATGTGCTAAGAAGGAGAATCGGTAGTCGGAACCGTGAGCCACATCCAAAACATTTAGATATGACTCAAACCCATTTTTTTCACAAATTTCAAAATGATTATCCTCAAATTAGTATTTGTCAAATATTTTTTGAAATTCTTAAACCTTTTTATGTCAAGATAAATCAAACATGCACTACTTGTTGTTGTAGACTACATATTGAATTATCTAACCATTATGATGTTTATTGTTCTATATGTTTAGATTTACATACTAACAATGTTTTGCAGGATTGTGGCATAGAAGCCCCACCAAAATATTAAAGAGAGTTCTTATCAAAAAAATTGTGTGAAATAGAGGATGGCTAGATATTCTACAGGACAACATGCTTGGATGGTTCACGCGAGCATTGCGGTGGCTTGCAACATATGCCAGTATGTCAACATATGGGATGCACATATGAGGTGGGACAAATACTAGTAGAGTTCGGGAAGTATTAAATAGTGGCATATGCTACAAAAGATGGGTTTCAAGAAAAAAGGTTTGATTTGGTTATTCAAAATATTCCAATGTATTAGTTTATGTCCATGTTTCATGACAATATAATGTATGAGTATGCAACACATACCCATAGATCCCGATGGTTGGACATGTAATTCAAGCTATGAAAGGACACCTTTCTAGTTGGTAGCATAGTATCAGTTGTTGAATTTGTGGAGAATTACACTCTACAACCACAGTGTGAGGTGTAGTCATGGTATTACAACTCCACACTAGTTTTGATATTTGTGCACATAGCATTCATTCATGCATCTGATAGTACAAAGGACCAAAGGAAGGTATTGAGGGAGTACCAATTTTACATTAGTGATGATCGCACACATTCTCTAGAGTTCATGCAAGGTTGCTTCCATATGTTCTATAGTGGTTTGGATTAGAGAGGCATAACATACAGTCGACATATAATATGGTTGGATAACTGTGTAGCACAGTTCAAGAACTCGTGCATGTTCTACTGGTTGTGTAGGATGCATGTCACTACAAGTGTTCAACATATGTGGAAACTTTGTGAGGCTGGGCATGGAAAGAGGGATCATGATGGTGTAGGAGCATGTGTGAAAAATCATTAGCATGAGAAGAGTTAAACTATAAAGACAGTGCAAATTTGACAGATGCAAGATCAATCGTCAAGTGGTGTAATGCTTTGATAGGTCCAAGTAATGAAGGTACATCTTCAATTCATAGATTTTTTTGGTTGATGGATGATACTAAAATTGCACCATATGAGGAATATTGTACACTAACCGGGTCGAGTGAGATACACTCTTTCCTTAGCTCAAATGTAGGTTCATGGAGTATCGATACACGAAATATGGCATGATTTTGTTCTTCATGTACAATGCAAGCCTGGAATGATTGTGAGTTAGGGGAGTGGGTTGACAAATGATTGACAAGTTATGTTAGCCCACTTCACACGTATTTCCCTCCGATGGCATTGGAACTGACACAGATGGAATCCTCGGTCAACTTTGTCCACATATCAGATCTAGTTCAACCAGGTAATATATCTACTTTCTTAGTTGTTGAAATTCCATATTGTCATCTTACTTATTAGTGTATTTGTAATGTTGACTAATTTCAAGAGATTTGCTACACATATCAATGCAGGGCATGTTTATGCAGTTATTGTAGATGAAGAAAACAAAGAGGGAATAAACTATTACTTGTGTCATTGTGTTGAGGCCAAACAAAATATTGGAGGCCCTAGTTATAGATGGAGAAAACATTGAATACCCTACAGGCTCAGTTGTGGTTATTGGAACATGGCTTAGAAGGTACCCAAATAACTCAAATTAAAAATAATACCCACATGAATGAAGTACAGATATAAGACATGGACCATAATGACTAAACCATGAACATAGACGGGGGTAATTTCTTATCAACTCCTTAACCACATAAAACCATTTTGTATGTAGGGTGCGCTCAGACCCGACAATACAGGTGGAGTCAACACCTAGTACCTGCAGTCTTGCATAACACCAAACGTCAAACAACATATACATATACATATACATATACTTATAATCAAACTCATTGTGAAAGAGAATTGCGGTGAGGCAGGGCGCTCATGGTTGAGCAATACAACACCATCTCCTTCACCCGAATCATATACAATAATCAAAATCTAAACACAAAATCATCATCATCCAATCATTCTCATCATCATAAGCATAATTATTCAACACATGTGTCCAAATATCATAAGAAAAGAAATAGAACTGTCCGTCAATCCAAACAACATGGCGAAATAGATGTCTATCAAAGTATCAAGTAGGCATCAAAACATAACCATAAATCAAACAGAATCAAACATACACACAAATTAGTATCATAAAGTATCAGTAACATGAGAGGCACTACACTTGCTGTTGTATATTGCTTTGAAAAATTAATAAAATCAATAACAAGTCATTCTCCTTCACCCCAAATCAGAAATTGAAGAGTCATTTATTTGTTTTCCAAAAATTACTAGTTTTTTCTCCATTTTAGGAACCAAAACTAAAAGAATAAGACCAAAATTTCAGTCTTATGCACATTTCCTTAGGCATCCAAGTTGAGAAAATTAATTAATTATAATTAATATTCCTTCAAAATCTCCTTTGACCATGGTAAATTGACCATTTCAACCCCTAGAACCTTGAAATTGCATTATTTTGCAAATCACATTAAACATCTTGCTTGACCTTAATGTATGAGATGGAAATAAAGTCCTTACAAATAAATACTTCACAATATTCTCTTGAAGCTCAAGCCCACACCAAAAATTATAAATAATAAACATGAAAGGAAAATATATTTTTGGTGATGTAAGATTGCTTATGAGCCCATTTATGCTCCTACATCAAAATATTAGGTGAATTTTTTTACACTGATTTAATTTTTGGATAATTAGAAATTTCTATACATTTTCTTCTCTTCTATGTTTTAGTAAATTAAACTAAATTGTAATTCATGCTTATTTTTATAATGGGTAGACATTACTCATTGCACACCTTTTTTTAAGTGTTAACAAAGTGTCAAATTTAAAAGGAGTTATAGTTCAAGAGGAATCATTGTATATTTTCTTAGAAACCCATATACTTTTATTTTTGAGTGTCTAAATATTTAATTTTTTGCTCGATGGGAATGCCCATATACTTTTAAATGCATTCTCACATGTTAGATTCATATAGACATCAAAGTTAGGGTAAACTATAATGATGAAAGTAGTATGTATCCATGATATTTCCCATTTAGTTTTGGATTTACCCTGATTTGAGTGTCTTAATATGGTAAAGTATTAACAAATAGCATAATATTGTGTCAAAATTGGATCACAAAATAATTCATAGTGTTGTCAATTCAATGCTCATTTGTACTAGAATTTACATGTATTCATTCTATATATCAAGACCACAACTTTATTTATTCATATATTTTTTATGGGATGTGGGATTGATTTAGGTCAACCTCAAAAATTTCATAAATGACCCTCAAAACTTAAGGAATTAAATATAAATTTCAATAATCATGGGCTCCCCTAGCACACATTTCATGTGACATGTTGTTATGTGGTATATTTGAATACATTCATTGTGCATTTAAAACACATTCAAGGATAAAAATAATAAAACAAGGTGAATTAATAAGTGTATCAACATGAATTTTCACCCCTAACGCAAATTCCCTTTTGACCCTTAACACTTTAGAAAATAAAAAGCAAAGGTTTAATTCCACTTAAGCCCGCTCCTTGCATTCCACTTGGCACTTGGTTCATGTGTTGGTGGGGGTGTTTATGTCGGGGATGCCCATGCAGTGTGCTTACGTCCTTGGAAGATTCCTATGGCTGGAGACTGCAGAGGTGTCACATTTTTGATTGGAAGTCAAAGAGTAATGTCCCTCTTCGGTTGGATGACCCGAATATGGCCGTTTTTCACTCATCTCTTCATAATCTTCACTCTTCCATCCATAAAATTTTTCAAGCAGAATTTTGAGAGAAGTTTTGCAAGATTGTTTGAGCATTTTTCTCCAGCATTTTCATACATTTCCAAGCTTTGTAGAAACACCATTCAATCCATTACAAAAATCCACTCTGTCACTCCAACAAGGCGAGCACAAGACAAACACCGTGGAAATAGAGGCTTGAGTCCCTCTCGTTCACTCTTCCATGAGCCTTGAGTGCTTTGGACAGAGGCAATAAGCTCCTACAATCTCTCCTTTTTCTTTCGATTGAGTAAGCACATACTTCTTGTAGTGTTTTTGTGTTTGTGTAGCTTGTAGTTTCTTTTCTTTATCATTTATCTCTACTATTCCAAACTTGGTTGTTTGTGGAGGTGGAAACACCAAGACAGGGGTTTGACTGAGGAAAGCCCCTATACAACCCCAACAATTTATCCCTTTATTGTGTGCAGGTGGAGAGAACTTGGAGCAAGCTAGCAAGGAGAGCATTGTACGAGATCATCTTCATCACCTTGTTGGTAATACATTTCCTTTATCGTATTCGTATCTGCATTTCTCTTTACTTAATCTTGTTTTATCACTTCAAACATCTCTAGACTAGGTTGATAGTCTCCCTTTTAGAGTTAGATTTTTGTTTGTTTGGTTCTCTAGTTGTACGGATGCCAATGCACCTATGAGATGCCAGTGTGTCGCGTTGTCATCCTAGAACTACACTTTTGTCCTCAGACAAAGAGCTTCTTGAGACATGAATGACTCTAAAGGATGACTCATCTAGTCTCCTTCCAACATTCAAGATTGTAGAGTGATCGAAGGATGCATAATCCTCATCATTCTCATCCTCATAATCCTAACTTCCCCTTAAACTGAGGTGGGTTAGGGAAGCCTTTCCACACTTGGCCTTTTGTGACTTGGGGCCTTGTAGTGGGTGGTCCTCCTCTCTCACAATAAGGTTGATCATGATGATGAAGAAAGAGAATGATTAACTTAAAGAATACTTCTATTTTTAAATGAAAATAAAGGAATCAAGTTTGCATCATCATCACACATGCCATCTATATGTTTATAATTTTTTTTGATATATTTAATTTTGGTTAATTCAATCCACCAAGGGCTTTGACCAATAAAGTAAGAAAAATCCTCAAAGGTGTATTTAGCTACTAATTTGATATATCTAGATATCAATAATATGAATAAGAATAGATTCTTAGACAAAATTTCTATTAGATCAATTCTCGACTATATAAGAGCATCTTTAATTTCAAGTTATTCTATTCATGAGAGCTGTTGTGTGCAATAGGTATCTTGGAACTCCCAATGAAAATTTATGACCAGGAGTGACTAAGCTAAGAGACCAGCATGCCTATCTATAAGTGCCTTCCATATATTTTCATTTCATTCAATCCATTTTGGATGCTCTTTCTTTTTCTTCTTTTACTTTGCATAGTTGTAAGTAAACTACTAAAAATTGATTGGTCTCTTCTTGTAGAAAATGCTGATTTATGAGCCATCGAAGAGGATCACAGCCAAAAAAGCAATGTAACATCCTTATTTTGATGATCTTGACAAATCTCAATTCTGATTTGAAGCCATTATAAAAGAGAGTGTAAAGCTTAGCAAGGAAATCTCAAGTTACTCATTTGAAGTTAGCCTCATAATGAGTACCTATGATGTAGAAATTTTAAGAAAATATCGAATGTATGAGTGACATTGTAAAAGATCTATGAGAACAGAGTACCTAAGTCATTGTAATGAGATTCACTTGTAATGAGATTTACTCAAATATTAAAATTTGGTGCAGGGGCACCAAGGTTATTGAGCAAATTTCGTTCATGGGAGTATTAAGTTAGTTTTTTGTTTTGATTTTTTATGCTTTGGTGATGTAGGGAAGATAAGAGATGGCATTTTATGTTGCTGCCCTGTGTGTTTTGTGTCAAAATTAGCATGAAAAATGAGGTTTTACACTAGGGTTTGATAAAATATGACCATGGGAGGATTGGTGATTGAATTTTAAGCTTGTGCAGACCCATTCAAGGGTGATTGAAGTGGTGACATGGCTAGAGAGGGTTTGGAAAGAGGTTTTTCAATAAACCCCTATTAAATTGGCTAGAAATAAGGGTTTCCTAAATTGGCATTTGGGAAAGTGAGTCTCTACAAACCAAGGGTGGATTTGGAGGTTTTGAGGGCTGGTGAGTGCTGCCCCATAGGGTTCTTGGGTTGATTGTAAGATCTAAGAGGTGTCTCTTTGTAAAAATGGCCTAGTTCATGGCCTAGGTCAACATAGGAGGTGTAATTTCAACGAGTTGTTCCAAAAGACTTGCATGAGGTGTTGAAGTATGTGATGGTAGAATTTTATGGGTCTTTGAAATTGTGAAGAGTTGGCTAGTTGAGTGAGATTGGTGTGAGTTGGGTTCAATTTCCAAGGTCTACAGACCTACTTGCAAGGCAGAGTGCTTGTGTGGTGAATAACCTTTGTGAGGGTTTGAGGTTCAAAACCATGTTGAATTCACTTGGTGGAATGACTTAAAAAATAATAGGCCATGTTTTTAGGGTCTAAGAGAGCAAGGGAGTTTGTATGTGGTTTTGGGCATGAAGCCCTAGGTAGTTTCATTATCATTTTAACTGAAATTTGTGGCTACAGTCATGAATTTGATAACGGATTGTTAGAGAGGCCATTTTATGAACTTTTGAGCATGTGTGGGTGAAACACAAGGTGTTGGAACAAGTGGCAGAGTTTGGAGAGGTATGGAAGTAGGATTTTTAATAAAACCCTAGCAAATAGCCTAAAAAATGAGGGTTTGTGGTTTAGGGTATTTGCAGTTTGTACAGTGGTGAACCAATTGGGAATTTTTGGGTTTGGTCATATAGTAATTTCCGCCCCATTGAAATCTTGGGCTTGTGATAAGTTTCTAGGATACTTCCTTTGGAAAATAGGGCTAATTTTCCTTTGGTAGTAGTAGAAAAGCCCCAGTTTGAGGGCTTTGATCTAACCAAATTCCATCTAAAAGATAGCACAATCACCCTATACGAAATCGTGCAGTTCAAGGAAACATCAAATTTCTGGTAAAAATATAGAAAATTGCAAGGAAATAATGAATTTTATTGATCTTCTTCTAAGTACAGCATCTCCAACCTCAAAATCAAACAAAAGTTGTGGATTTATTGTAGGCATGGTATATTTATGCTATGTATGGTTCTCTTTTGCACCCAAACACGTGGAATCACTCTGAGCTATGTTCAACCGGTTCAATCCCTTAAGGGTCCAAAGTGGAAAAGGGAAAAAATCTTTGATAGGGTATTACTCAAAAAAAGTGGTGCTTACAAAATCTACATATAATCCTACGAGATCATATTGAGCCTCTCTACAATAACCTCTCTCAATTTTTGTTATCTCAGAGTGGTTTTCCTATGGTGCCCAATTTTCACTTGATGGAAAAAGTGTCAAATGCAAGCAGTTGAAAGTTGCAAAGTGGTGCAACTTTTGTTCTACAGCTAGTGTGACCAAATATATTTTTCCAATGCATTCAAATAGGTATTTTTATACCAGGAATGGTCCTCTTTCGTACCCAAACACGCAGAATCACTTCGAGCTACGTTCAACCAGACCGATCCCTTAAGGGTCCAAAGTGCAAAATGGATACAAACTTTAGTATGATTTTACTCAGATACCATGATGCTTAGAAACTTCTCATTTGATCCTATTGGATAAAATTGAGCATCTCTACAATAACCTCTCTCGGTTTTTTCTATCTTGGAGGCATTTTCCCATGGTGGCGAATTTTCACTTGGGGAAAAAGCTGTCAAATGCAAGCAGATGAAAGTTGTAAAGTGGTGCAACTTTCATTCTATAGATCATGTGACCAAATAGACTATTCCAATGTGTCTAAATAGGTATTTTTATGCTAGGAATGGTCCTCTTTCACACCCAAACACGTGGAGTCACTCTGAGCTATGTTCAACTGGATCAATCCCTTAAGGGTCCAAAGTGCAAAATGGCTGCAAACTTCATCATGTTGTTACTCAGATAACATGATGCTTAGAAAGTTTTATTTGATCCTATTGGATTGTGTTGGGACCCTCTACAATAACCTCTCTCGGTTTTTTCTATCTTGGAGGCATTTTCCCATGGTGGCGAATTTTCACGTGGAGAAAAAGTTGTCAAATGCAAGCAATTGAAAGTTGCAAAGTGGTGCAACTTTCATTCTACAAATTTTGTGACCAAACAGATTGTTCAAACACATACAAATAGGTATTTTTACACTAGGCATGGTCCTCTTTTGCACCCAAACATGCAGAATCGCTCCGAGCTATGTTTAACCGAATCGATCCCTTAAGGGTCCAAAGTGCAACATGGCTGAAAACTTCATCATGTTGTTACTTGGATATTGTGATGCTTAGAAACTTCTCATCTAATCCTATGGGATCATGTTGGGCCTCTCTACAATAACCTCTCTCGGTTTTGGCTATCTCAAAGGCATTTTCCCATGGTGGAAAATTTTCACTTGGGAAAAAAGTTGTCAAATGCAAGTAGTTGAAAGTTGCAAAGTGGTGAAACTTTTGTTCTACAGCTCATGTGACCAAATGGACTATTCCAACACATCAGAATAAGTATTTTTACACTAGGCAGGGTCCTCTTTTGCACCCAAACATGCGTAATTGCTTCGATCTAGGTTCAACTAGATCGATTCCTTAAGGGTCCAAAGTGCAAAATGGCTACAAATTTCAACATGCTATTACTCAGATATTGTGATTCTTAGAAATTTCTTGCCTAATCTGATGGAATTGCGTTGAGCCCCTCTAAAATAACCTCTCTTGGTTTTTTCTATCTCAGAGGCATTTTCCCATGGTGGCAAATTTTCACTTGGGGAAAAAGTTGTCAAATGCAAGTAGTTGAAAGTTGCAAAGTGGTGCAACTTTCGTTCTGTAGCTCATGTGAACAAATAGACTCTTCCAATGCATCTAAATAGGTATTTTTACAATAGGAATGGTCCTCTTTTACACCCAAACATGTGGAATCTCTTCGAACTACGTTCAACCGAATCGATCCCTTAAGGGTCCAAAGTGCAAAATGGTTGTAAACTTCAACATTCTATTACGCGGATACTGTGATGCTTAGAAAATTATCATCTAATCCTATGGGATTGTGTTGGGTCCCTCTATAATAACCTCTCACAGTTTTTTTATCTCAAAGTTGTTTTCCTATGGTATCCAGTTTTCACTTGATGGAAAAAGTGTCAAATGCAAATAGTGTAAAGTTGCAAAGTGGTGCAACTTTCATTTTTCAACTCATGTGACCAAACAAACTGCTCCAGCATGTCTTGATAGGTACATTTACACTATGCATGGTCCTCTTTCACACCCAAATACATGGAATTTCTCTAAGCTACGTTCAACCAAATTGATCCCTTATGATGGCATGCAAGACAATCAAAAAGAGAAACATACACACGATGGTTGAGAAGTCTAAGTTTTCCACACAAAAAGTGTATGATCATTACAATTCACAAAACTCTCAAAATATCTTCATCTCATCAAAACTACACTCTTCCTTGTAGCACTGAAAATTGAATCAATCAGGTACATCTCCTTAATGAGATCCTTTCAGACCAAGACTTGAACCATTTCAAAACCCTATCAGGGCACACAATAACATGTTTACAAACCACTTTAGGTTTCTTTGAAACAATTTCAACAAATCAAGCTTTCTATGCTTTCTAGACCTCTAAATAGGTTTGTTTTACAAAGAGATCACTCAAAAATCCTTTCCAGAATCAGTAAACTCAATTGGGCACAAATTCACATGTTTCATAACCAAAGAATCCATAATTATTTGTCAAAATTACATTCACCAAACCGCTTAAACCCCAAACCCTCCTTTTAAGCCAAAAACCTAGGGTTTGATTGAAAAACACTCATCCAAACCACACCCAACTCAACAACCACTTCAATCAGGTCTAAAAACCTCTACTCATGCTTAATTCATCAAGAAATAATGCTTCCCCAACATTTTACTCACTTTTTCATAACAAAACCTCACCATTCCACTTGGAAAACTCAAATTTTCATGCTAGGGCTTCATGCCCAACACAACTCTCGAACTCCCCTGTACTTCTCCAACATTCACACACCTAATACCTAATGATTCAGACCCATTCCTTTAATTACAGTGATCACAATGTCAGGAATGGGTCAACTTACCATTTTTTAAGACCTACAAACCCTTAAAACAAGGTATTCCAACTAGTCACGAAAAAACTAATCAAAATCTTACCCAAAATAGTATTAAAGGCTCAAATAAAAATAAAAGAATAGATAACTCACACCACTTAAGGAAATCAAGACAAATTTGGATCAGTCTCCCTTTGTACGGGCTGTACAAGATTGATAAAAGATGGAATTACAGAAAATCTGTGGGAAAAGCAATGCTATCTTTATTTACTTTCCTTCCAACTTGAAAAATCAATCTACATCGATGTCTTTTCACCTTATTTATAATTTTTCCTCTAATTCTAACTATCCTAATCCCTATAAATAAATTTTAAAATTCTATGACTGTAAATGTATTCCCCAAAATCTACTTTTTGCAACTTTTGAAGCAATTTTTACATCTTGTGCTCAACTTGACAATTTTGCATTATTTTTGCAATATTTGTAAACTAGACATTCTAATCATCTAAAAACCATATAAAATGACTCATTACAATGGAAATGGT
This sequence comes from Sequoiadendron giganteum, assembly GCA_007115665.2. Classification (NCBI taxonomy): domain Eukaryota; kingdom Viridiplantae; phylum Streptophyta; class Pinopsida; order Cupressales; family Cupressaceae; genus Sequoiadendron; species Sequoiadendron giganteum. The sequence goes on from CM021106.1 coordinate 376,202,388, forward strand.
CTTATTGACCTTATTTAATGACAACAATGACTCACACCTAGAGTCTACTCCTAACCAACCTAGATTGACAACTTTTGTTCCAAGGTGCTCCTGCACCAAATATGTTGAAATAGGCCATTCCACCTATTGTTCAGGTTGTGTATCAGTGGAATGGGCCTGATGTATGTAGGAATACAAAAATAAAATTGGTAAAGGCATTGAAAGATATTAATAACACTGCCCCTATTGAAAATTCAGAATTTAGGCCTTAAAAGCAAGGCTAGAAGAGGTGAAAAGAAGAAATTGCTTGAGAATAAGTTAGAATAGGTTGGAAATAGGGTAAGGTTATTGATTTTGATGTGTTCAAAAGTTATACAAGGATAGGGGAGGTCAAAATTATGTTATGGCATGATGCCCTAGTTGGGAAAAGAGGGGTTTTGAATGAAAAATAGAGGTTAGAGGGAGTAAAAGTGGGTAAAGTCAGGGGCATCATAATTTGGTGGTCAATTAAGTTTGTGTAGGAAGAATGAAGAGTGTAGGAAGAGGTTTTGAGGTTGTATGAGGTTTGGATAAGGGGTTTTCAACAAATCCTAGTGAAATTTGAGAAAAGTGAGGGTTTAGAGGATAGTGGGGTTAGAGGGCCAATCACACCCTAAAAATTGTGGATTTTGTGGATTTGTAGACTAGTAAATGCTGCCCAATGGTGTTTTTCAATTGGAAGAGTGATTGAAAAGGTGTTTCTTTGTTAAATATACCTATCTAGGACATCGTTGAATCTATTTCTCATTTGTATTATAAATTATAACTTGCTTTCTCCCGAGTCCATTTCCTATACAAGAAATAATATTGCAAAAATTTGACATATAGATCTTTCAAAGTGTTTATATGGTGATGGATCAAGAAAATAACAATTCATTTTGCACTATGAGGATTATGTTGTGAAAATGTTTAGAGACTATTCAAGATAAATGTTTGTATGATTACCAATTGAAAACATGTTTTTTTCTTTTAAATAAAGTTGTTTAGCATCAATCAATTAATATTCAAGACAAACCATGGACATCAATGATAAATGCTAGGGCTAACCAATTAATAACTATACACGTCAATAATTCAAGCATGTACATGTGAATAAGGGAAGCACAAGTACTCAAAAACATGTAAGCCTTGAAGTATACACACAAATACATAGTATACACAAATAAATATAAATTATCTGCACGAATACAAGGTATACACATGAAAAAATGTAAGTCGCAAAGTATACATTGGAACACATGTAAGTCACAAAGTATAAATGTAAGTTGTAAAGTATACACTTGAATACATGTAACTCATATCTATTGAACCATGAAATTATAATACAAATATGGACACCATTGATAAAAAAGATTTGTATTAACCAAATAACCATGTAGGCATACATCAATATATGTTGATATAAGTATAAAATATAGGTCAAAATAGCCATATAGGCTTATGAGAATTCCATATAGGCATACAATGTCAAATATATCCAATACAAAATATGTACAAAATTGCCATGTAGGCATGTGCAAAAAAGGGCTCTAGAATCAAAAGTCATTGCTCTCCATGCTCTTCTTGAAATAAAATCTTGCCCTTTGCCTGTCGATCGCATGGCGATATGTATATCACTCTTTTATTCTATGGTCGAGGAGTGATTCTAGTGCTCCTCATAGGGTTTAGTTCTTGGTCAAGTCTTATTTGTTACAATAAGAAGTAAATACATTAATATATAGAAAATACATTATAAAAAATGATATATTTAACAAAACAATCACTTATCGCCATTTGATGATAACTCTCCATGAGGGAAATATTTACACACCCATGCGGAGGCATGCTAAAGCCATGTATAAACCATCCAAATAGAAATTAAACTATGAATCAATAATGGTTTTATTTTTCACTAACTAACATCTATAACAACGAATGTAAATTGAAGTTTAGTAATTTTCCTCATACCTCCCCTGTCAGAGCCATCAAGGATTATATAGTAGATGAAACACCAATCTCCATTTCCCTGGTCACATTTAGAGGTGTTTTTGCTTGCAACAAATAAAAATAAAACAACAAATTATTCAATCACATAAACTACAATAGCGATCCACGTCATGAAGTATAATGTATGAGATAATGAACTAAATTTTGAGTACTTATTAAACTATATATTTCTCACTATCATTGGTGCAGGAGCACCTTGTCCTCATGTATACGCATGAATTTTCACCCCTAATGCAAATTCCATTTTACCCCCTTGCACTTTAGAAAACCTACGACAAAGGCTTAATTCCACTTAAGCCTACTGTCCACATCACCCTTGGTGCCTATTTTGTGTGTCGGCGGGTGTGTTTCTGTCAGGGATGCCTACGCGGTGCACAAATGTCTATATGACACACTTATGTCCTTGGAAGATTCCTATGGTTGGAGACTTCAAAGACGTTATATTTTTGATTGGAAGTCGAAGTGTAATGCCCCTCTTTGGCTAGTCGACCCGAATATGGCTGTTTTTCATCCTTTCCTTCATATTCTTCATCCATCCATCCATTTTTCTCTTCAATAGATTTTGGTGAGACCATTCTCTCCACTTCATTCATCTATTTTCAAGATTTGTAGCAACACTTTTCAATCCATAACATAAATCCACTACTCCATCACTCTGATAGTGCGAGCACTGGACAAACACCATAGCAACAAAAGCTTGAGTTCCTCTCACTTTTCTCCTCCACAAGCCTTGAGTGCTTTAGATGGAGGTGGTAAGCTCCTCTTATCTCTTTTATCACCTTTGGTTGAGTAAGCACGTACTATTTGTAGTGTCTTTGTTTACATAGCTTGTATTTCCTTTCTTTATCTCTATTTCTATCATTGTAAACTTGGCTATTTGTGGAGGTGGAAACACCAAAGAGGGGTCTGACTGAGGCAGGCCCCTAAACAGCCCCAACATTCCCCCTTTTTTTGTGTGTAGGTGGAGAGAGCTTGGAGCAAGATGGCGAGAAGACTATTGTACGAAATTGTCTTCGTCACCCTTGCAGTAATATATTTATTTTATTACATATGTATTTACATCTTGTTCTTCTTAATCTCATTTTTTTGTTCAAGAAACTTCTAAACTAGGTTATTAGTCTACCTTTTAGAGTTTAACCTCGTCTCTCTAGTTTTCTGGCCATACGGATGATAACGTGCCTATGAGATGCCACCACATCATGCTTTCATCTCATAACTGTGCTTATGTCCTCTAACAAAGAGCTACCTGAGATGCAGAGTTGACCTTAAAAAGAGACTCATCTAGTCTCCCTTCAACTCTCGGGATTGTAGAGTGGTCAAAGGACACCTAGTCCTCATCATTCTCATCCCTTCTATCCTAACATTCCTTGAAACTGAGGTAAGTTAGGGTAGCCTTTCCACTCTTGGCCTTTTCTGATCTAGGGCCTTACAGTGGTTGGTCCCCCTCTCTTATATTTTTGGTGAACCTAACATGAACCAACGTTTATCCATTTGTTGACGTTTTGAACTTTTTCTCTTATACCTCTTGGTCGTTGTACCCTGGTGTGTTGTGAAAGTTTATGAGCTTCATGACCTAGTCGATGACCTCTGGGAATATTGTTAGAAGGTCTTTGACACCTTCTGATGGAAAATACAAAGGTCTCCTCTAGTTTTACTACCGGCCTTTTCTCTAGTTCTACAGTTGGTCTATTTGCACAAGAGCACATATCACGAGGAAAACCTGGGTTTCTTGATGAAACTAATCACATCCCTACCCCTCCTACATCACCGATCTCCTGATCCTTAGATGAGTGTGAGGCCATATGTATCCCCTTTGAATACATTGTTAGCCTTGGTAAAGGGTTGGGTGCATTGGAAAATCACCTGGAAGGAAACCCGAAGATGGATAGGGTTGCTAAAGTGATCAATGAAATAATATACATGGTGGAAAAGGACTGGATAGGCATAGAGCTCTTAGCTAGTCTTGCTATTCTAGCTGAAGCATGCACCCCCTCGAGCCATAGTCACATGGCACGAGGTGAATTCTTTGAGGAATGTGAAATACAAATAGAGATGTCGATGCCTCATACATCTATATACATGGCTGATGTGGCCCCTTTGATCAATGTGCCCATCACTTCTAAAAACTCTAAAACTATCAAAGTGAATAGAAACACTTTAGGTTTCTGCTTCACCCCTTTTGTCGCCTCCGATGGTGGAGGATTTGGTGGAATGATTGGTGGAAGCTTTGGTGGTGGAAAATTCAAAAGTGGAGGTGGCCTTGGCAAAGGTGATTCCAGCAGAGGTCATGGTGGTGGCTCCGGTGAAAGTCACACTGGTGGCGGTGGCATCAGTGGTGGCTCTAGTAGTGGTCATGACAGAAGTCACACTGGTGGTGGCTGCATTAGTGGTGGCTCTAGCGGTGGTCTAGGTGGTGGTTCCAGTGGTCCTATGTCTTCTAATGACCCTATTTTGAATACCCTTCTTCATAATATGGGGAAGATGTAGAACCAGTTGGTGAACCTTTCCTAGGCCTCGACCCAACCTATTTTCCAATCCTTCTTCTGACACAACCCATTGTCAGTTGCAATTTTAAACACTCCTTTCCCGCAAGGGATGGAGATTCCCAAATTCAAGAAATACGGTGGTAAAGGGGACCCATAGATGCATGTGTCCGCCTTTAACACCCTATGCATAGAATTTTTCCATCATGATGCATTGATGGAAAGACTATTTCCTTGATCCCTCAAAGATAGAACACTGGATTGGTACTATTATTTGCCTGATAATTCCATCTTCATGTTCAATCAGCTTGTGAACCAGTTCCTGCGACAGTTCCAAGCCAATATCATACCAAAGATGATCTTCTCAGACCTTGTTTGGTGCAAACAAGGGGATAATGAGAAGATCACAGACTTTATAGCATGGTACCAAGAACTCTTCTCATAGATCTCGTATCCATTACCTAAATCTGATGTACAAAAGGTCTTCATAGGGAACTTACAAAGGCCTTGGCAAGAGAATTTTTCCCTCATGAAGTATCCTTCTTTTGCACACTTATGTGCAGCTTTACGAGAGTACCAAAAATGGTAGTTCAGTTCGGGGTCCCTCCCTCATGCTCCCATTCTGAAGGAAGATCTATTGTATCGATCTCTAGAAGAGTTAAAACTATTGCAAATGTAGTAGCCATTGTGGATAATAATGGCCTCAGACGTGACCAAAATTTTATGAAGTTATCAAAATCTTATTCTTCCATCTTGTAGAAGTTCACGAAGGATAAGGTATGTACCCTTCCACCTCCTAAACCAGTTAGTGAACCGTACCCTAACTGGTGTGAAGAAAACACATAGTGTTAGTACCATCGAGTTAACAGACATGACACCGAATGTTGCATGTGCTTGTGTCATGAGATACATGATCACATTGAGGACAATACTATTCGTCTTGATGGAAGTAAGAAAAACATGAACAAATCATTGGAAAAAGCTAATAGTTATTACATATATACATAGACCCATTTCCGTCGCATTCTGCTAACATGATTATCAATCCCGTTGATTCTATTTCTCACCCTGAGGTGTATGTTAACATGGTTACTATTACTCCCTCTCCCCGCCTTGTGACCAATTCATCGGATGTAACATTTACTTCACAATACGTACCAACAAATGGTAGGCATTCTCTGCATTATATTCCCACTCGCCTTAATGGTAACATTATGATAGGGGTCTTAGTCGACCTCGCAAGTAGAGTGAATGTTATAACGGAGGAGACATTACTCTTAAATTCCCTACAAAAGGAGAAATACGAGAAAACAAATTCCATCATCTGTACACATGATGGACTTTCTCTTAAACCTTATGGATCGATAATGTTGTTCATCCTAGTTGGACCTAGGAATGTAGACACAGTCTTCGATATTATTCCCAAGTCAGACCTATTTAAGGTGAAGCTAGGCATACCCTGGTCGGCCTCCATGAATGTGATCACCTTTGTAATCCATAAATGCCTTAAGTTTTCCTATGAAGGTGTCATGCACATGGTGTATGACACTGGATATCAGCTGGTGGTATCTCATGGAGGATATTCATTGGATCATTTTTGGCTCACTCCTATCATTCTGCTCTTGCAAAGAACATACCTACTTTACAAGAACTATGTGAAGTATAAGATTGGAGGCAAGGGACAACCAAAGTTGAACCTTCCTGTAGCTGAGAAGCTAGCTGCCTCCTCCTCTCGAAAGGGAAAGGATAAGCTTGCTCCCTCTTGGGCTGACTCATCCACTCCTCTCTCTTGGGAAGAGTATTGGATGAACAAGTTCGGGTTCTACCCATTGAGTCCGATGATGCCTCCTTGGAAAATGCCAAAGATCAAGATATCATATCTCCCTAACAGGTCCCTAGGACCCTAGTACTATCTATATGGTAGAAAGAAAGGATCACAGAGAGAATTCGCCCCTCGACCTCTTCCTATTCCCCTGAACAGAAAAGGATCCACCTCTAAGGTGGTAGAGTCGGTTCCTCCTGCCATTTTTGAGCCTGTTCCTTCTACTCCCATTCAAGATTTTTCCCTTCCTCTAGAAACAGTCATGGAGGACACTCACATGGCTGAGTAGAATCCAACCGTCCCTTCACAAAATCTAGATTCTGGTTTGAAGAGTCGTAGGAACCGCCTTGCACATGAGCGCAAGCATCGATGAAAGGATCTCCTAGCTGAGAAAGCCTCCTTATAGAAGAAGGAGGAGGAGAAGACTGCACCTCCTACTGTGACCTCCTCTTTCCTTTCTTCCATCTCTGAATCTCTCCTGGCTCCCATTGTGAGCACACATGCACCTAGAAAGGTGTAGGTGTTTATCGCTCCTTCGACAGAGCTGCCCTTGTTGACTTCCATCCTAGATGTCTTGCCCTTCCCTAAGCCTATGGATATGGTGAACACTTTGGTTGTATCCACTGTAGTTCTATCCTCTTCTATCCACATTGCTTTGTCTGTGGGGAGTTCACCTCCTTCGATGAAGAATAAGATAGAGCGAGGTTCCTTTGGTAATGGAGGATGTAAGAAGATCCCTCCTTCTCTGAAGGTTGGCCCCGTGCTGACTTGTTTTGTCTTGGTAACAGAACTAGCTCTATCCTCCCTCAAGTTTTTCACCACTCCTGAGTCTCTTAGTGAGCCTAGCGGTGAACCTTGGGTACAAACTATGCCATGTGCCAAGGTGAAACATGGCCCTCCTATTAAATATGTGTTTAACTCAATCGATGAAGTTTCGACCCTATCAAAAAATTTCACAAAGTTGTTGTCCTTGGACCAACAAGAGTTGAGCGACGAAGACCTTATAGGTCCCTCTTCCTTGACCCTTTTTGTGGGAGGATCCGAAGCTCATCCCCTTAACATTACACCATTACAGGCTCATCATCCTTCCCCCTACAATGATCTAGAGTGGGAAGCTGACGACGTCTTGGTTGACCAGTGTTAGGGGCGACCCTCTTCTTGATCTTTAGATTAGATATGTGTGTGTTGTGATGTGTTCCCCTGTAATCATGCTATATGTTCCTGGATGACCCTCATCACCCCTGTTGGTGCTTGGATACAGGCATGGTGTTTTTGTTTTAAACCTTATTCTATATGTATCTATATTCTTCCATGTTTGTGATTGACTCTCAATAAATTGGGGATGATGCAAAGTGTCAGGAGAATTTAGGTCTCCTTCCATGTTGACCCAATTTTTCATTTTTTCTTGTTCTTCTATGCATTCTTCCTGATCTGGTTGGGGATTGATGATCTTTCACCTCTTACCATGGCTACCTAATATATATAAATAAAGGTAGATCTAACCCTGTGAAACTAGATCCCCCTATGCCCTTTATGTGTGATCTATTTTCTTTTACCTTTCCCTTCATCTTTCTCTCTTCTTTGATTGAGTTGTCCCTTTCATGTGTGAAAATTCCTCTTCTACATTACTTGGTCTTTAGAAAACACATTCGTTGCCAAACGAATCTTTCCTTGAAGACTCTTCACACACTTCTTTGTTAGAATTTCATTCTCAACTTGAAACCCTAATGTAACATGTTTCCTTCATCATGGGTTCATAAAGAAAGGACTTGGAAACCCTCCTCTAAAGCGGGAATGGTCTTAGTCTTCCCCTCGCATGAGCACATCTCCTTCCTTTCAAAATCCTTAATGAAGTGAAAATATTTCAAAAGGATTCCTTGGTGGTGAATCAATTCAAGAAGGAAGATGGTAACTTTCAGACAGTGTGTCCCTTGAGTGGACCCCTCCTCTTCATGTCGGGTTCCTAGGGAGCCCCTTCAAAAAATTTCAACAGATTCTGTGGCATCTAGTTCGGGGGTAGCTCAACTAGATCAACTTCACACCTTGATGTCTAGTCTGGGGGCAACCCGACTAGACCATCCTCACATCCTTATGTCTAGCTTGGGGGTAGCCTGACAAGACTTCACTTTTCAAGAAGTGTGTCCCTTGAGTGGACCCTCCTTCCTTTTGAAGGGTTCCCGAGGGACCCCTTTGAAAGTATTACAACTTAGCGATGGTCTGTGTGACTTTTCGTTCACTAGCCACTTCTTGATGTATTCCATTTGTGGGTAAAAATTTCGCCCTCTCCGACTCTGTGGATTCCCCTTTACTTGGTCTCCCTCATGTGAGAGTTCTTGGGGGATACTTTCCTTATATGCTCATGGGTCTATAAGGTGCTCTTCTCAATTTACTTCATGTGAGAGTTCTTGAAGGATACCTCCCTTGCAGGATCATGAGCCTATGAGGCCCTTTCGTACATCAACTTTGTACTTCCATGTAACTATGAAGTCCTTTCCTGCACTTACAAGTTCTCTAGACCATGCTCTGTTGCCTCGTCAGTTTAGGTATACATCTCTTACTTTTTTAATTCCTCACTACTCTAATTTAATGAAGCACTCATTAGTACTCGTGCTCACTAAAGTGGGGGAAAAATGTATAAGCATGAATTTTCACCCCTAATGCAAATTCCCTTTTACCCCCTTTCACTTTAGAAAACGTAAGGCGGAGGCTTAATTTCACATAAGCTCGCTATCCACATCACACTTGGTACCCGTTTTGTGTGTCGGTGGGTGCATTTCTATTGGGGATGCCTATGAGGCGTGTAGTCATTCACGTGGTGTGCTTACATCCCTAGTAAATTCCTGCAGTTGGATACTGCAAACACATTACATTTTCGATTTGAAGTCGAAGTGTAACACCCCTCTTCATCTAGTCGACCCGAATATGGCCGTTTTTCATCCTTTACTTCATATTCTTCATCCATCCATCCATTTTTCTCTTCAATAGAACTTCCCCAGAGTATGGCTAGACCATTCTCTCCACTTCATTCATCCATTTTCAAGATTTGCAGCAACACTTTTCACTCCATAACAACAATCCACTACTCCATCACTCTGATAGTGCGAGCGCAAGACAAACACCACATCAACAGAGGCTTGAGTTCCTCTCACTTTTCTCCTCCACAAGCTTGGAGAAATTTGGATGGAGGTGGCAAGCTCCTTGTATCTCTTCTATCACCTTTGGCTGAGTAAGCACCTACTATTTGTAGTGTCTTTTTTTTACATAGCTTGTATTTCCTTTCTTTATCTCTATTTCTATCATTTCAAACTTGGCTATCCATGGAGGTGGAAACACCAAAATGGGGTCTGACTAAGGCAAACCCCTACACAACCCCAACATTCCCCCTTTTTATGTGTGCACATGGAGAGGGCTTGGAGCAAGCTAGCGAGAAGACTGTTGTACAAAATCATCTTCGTCACCCTTGCGATAATATATTTCTTTTATTACATATGTATTTTCATCTCGTTCTTCTTAATCTCATTTTGTTGTTCAAGAAATTTCTAAACTAGGTTGTTAGTCTACCTTTTAGAGTTTAAACTTGTCTCTTTTGTTTTCTGGCCATATGAACGCCAGTGTGCCTATGAGATTCTAGCGCACCGCGCTGTCATCTCGAAACTGCGCTTTTGTCCTCTGATAGAGAGCTACCTGAGATGTAGAGTTGACCTTAAAAAGTGAATCATCTAGTCTCCCTTCAACTCTCAAGATTGAAAAGTGGTTCAAGGACACCTAGTCCTAATCATTTTCATCCCTTCTATCTTATCATTCCTTGAAACTAAGTTAAGTTAGGGCAGCCTTTCCGCTCTTGGCCTTTCATGACTTGGGGCCTTGTAGTGGTTGGTCCCCCTCTCTTACACCTCAAAATACATCCAAAAGGAAAATTTGTAAAAAATTGAACTTTCAAATATAAATGTATTTGATGTATTTAAAAGTCTCAAATAGGTTCTAGGAGGTCAAAATATCAAGAGTGCAAAAATTCCAGAGATATAAAAGATGGGAAAAAGGAAGATTTGGAAAATGCTAAAAATTGCCAAAATTGTAAATGCAACAAAAAGAAAAAAAATAGAAGATCAAGAGTCATGAGGGAAAAATAAAGGATTTCATTGGTGAAATAAGTTAGAAAGGTAGGTAAAATTATTTAAAAGGCTTGTAAAGGTCGGGCAAAAATCAATCAATTGTATTCTTGAAGAGATATTGCTAAATGAAGCTCCCTGTTTTTAAATTTCAAAGTTTTCCTTCATTGTTTCTCCAGTTGCATAGTTCGTACAATAGTTTTGGGTCTTGTATTTTATTATTTCAAGTATTATAGAGAGTTATCTTTAACTTAAATCCATTTTGAGGAGAAGCTATTGAATATATTCCTTATTTGAGTCAAATTTCTTGAACTCGGTTTGTTATCCTCAATATTGAGGTTTTGAGAGTCTATTGAGTAAATGACCTCTACTCCATCGAGCTAGGAATTTTTGATCAATGGATTAGATTTAGATAGGTTTTTTTAAGTTTTATTTATGTTTATTTGTGCAGGGATAAAAGAGAATGCAATATATTTGAGTTTGATTGCTACTCCAAGAGAAAATATAGAGTTTTCCTTCAAGAATTTGATGGCTACAAGTGAACATTTGATGAAAGTTTATTCTAAGAGGCTGAGAGATGGATTATAAAGCATAATAAGACCTATTCAAAGGAGTTTGAATAATTTTCCAAGTGGTGGGAGGTATGGAATATGGTAATCCAATAAATCCTCATTTGTAGGGCTTACTTTGAGCACAAAATCAGGGTTTTGTGGGGCAGTGTTTAAATGAGCCTTTCAATCCTTAAAAATGATGAAATACTATGTTTTGTGACATGAACTAATAATTTTTCAAGTCAATTGGTGATTAGGTAATGATTTAAGGATACCTCCTTTGTTATTTTGGCCTAATTGGAGGCCCATTTTAGTGTTCAATCCAACTTTCTGATGTTTGTTCCAAAAATAAGTATTGTTGCTTTTGAAGTATGTTTTAAGGGACTGAAATGTGTCTCAAAATATGTGATGAGTTTATGTTGACACAAAAAAACCAAAAGAGTAATCACTCGATATAAGGGTTTGATGACCTACAAGGTTTAAGGTGTTTTGGTTGCTAAAACGGTGAATCTGATGAAAACAGTGATTTAAATGTTAGAGTTGGATTTATATTTTCTTTATTGATGTTGTAAATGGTTTCTAAGTGTTTGTAAAATTTTTTGAAGGCAAATATGTTATCTTTGGGAGATTAATCAAGGTTGATTCCTATGTGCAAGAATGGAGTCTAGACTGTACTGTTATGAAATCTATTGGTTTGAAGTTTTGTGAATGTAAACTAGTTTTTTTTCAGTCTAAATATGAGGATTCTAGTAATTTAAAGGTTTGATAACAGGTAAAAGAAAGATTGAGAGAGTAGTGGTCTTTTTGCCTTGAGATTCAAGTTGTCAAGAATGGGAATTTGGTGAGTAGTTTGAGTTGTGGATTGTTTCAGAGTTTAAATTGATTTGGTACAGTCAATTGATTGTTGGTTTGATGAGTTGGATTGTTGATAGCCTTGTTGGCTCAATGAAATTGATAGTTTTTGTTGAATGAAAAATGAATTTTTGATGGAATTGTGAAAGTGATCTTCTCAGTTGTTATTGGGTCAAAAGTACCCAGATGAATTGATGGTGTTTGATTCATTCTCTTTTATCAATCATGCTTACTATTTTCCCTATAGTTATCTTGTTTGAAAGCACATGTTTTTAGGATTTTACCCATAGCAGCAAGCCGATGAAACATTTGATAAAATTCTTTCATAGACATGTATGATAACTGTGGTGGCATAGAGAAGGAAATGAACTATTTGAAGAAATGCCTCAAAGAAATGGGGTCTCGTGGTGATGGAATGCCATTAAAAACAAATGCACATCATGGAATTCCATCACCATAAGACCACATTTCTTTCAAACATTTTTTCAAACAGTTCATTGCCTTCTCTATGGTATTATTGCTTATTATTCTTTGATAGAAAATTTTCCAACCATCCATATTTTTTTGGAAAGCACCTATTTTAGGATTTTAGCCATAGTAGCAAGGAAGTGAGTAGTTTGATAAAATGCTTTGGTACTGGAAAATGTGGTATCATAGAAAAGGTGATGAGTTGTTTGAAGAAATGTGGTCTCATGGTGATAGAATGGCATTCTGGCACCATGAGAATGCATTTCTTTGAGGCATTTTTTCAAACTACTAACTGCCTTGTCTATGCTATTGCTTACTATTATGCTTTGATAGATTTTTTCCAAGCATCCATAGTTTGTTGGAAAACACCTTTTTAAAGATTTTAGCCATAGCAGTGAGGAAAAAATGTTTTATAAAAAGCTTTGGTAGACATGTATGGAAAATTTGGTAGAATAGAAAATGTGATGAAGTAATGCTTTGAGTTTGAATGATGTGCAATGCAATGTAATCAATGATATGAATATAAACTACACAAATATATTAAGTACAATTCATTAGTTAAAATCTTTATTCTATTACCTGCGTGTAGGTTTGAGTAAATCCATTGGCACTGGGAGGTGTTTCCAAAAAACCTCCAATATTAGCCTATTGAACATCTAAAATCACATATTAAAACACCATTCGTAAAACAATGCTATTATCATGTAATAAATTTATAATTGTTTACTAGTTACATACCCCACTGATAGGTGTAGTGCAGAAATAAGTAGGTGTGGGGATAGTGCATCCGGTCTCAACATTGTGACCCTATAATTTTATTAAAATCATACAACTAAATTAGTTAATATTTCATTTCAAATTGAAATTTAATAAATTAAATTCAATGAACATGCTAAATTTTACATAAGAATCAATGCCATAGGTCGAATGCAAAATGTTAGCTACCCTTTCCATCTCCATAGCTGTAGATGGATCTTGCATAGCAGCCTCCTGAGTGGTGGTGGGGTCATATTAACAAGTCACCTCACAAGATTGACACACATGGGATCGAAGCCCACCACTCGAAGACTCCCTTGGATAGCATTGTAGAAGAGGGTTGGCATGTTGGATGACACTTTGGGTCAAAGAGTTGATGGCCTGCAAAGTCTCTACGTCAGCACTCTCCTTCACAATGGAAGGGATGACGATGTGCTCATGAGGCGGCCTAGTGAGAGGTCATCTCCCTTTTCATTAGGGATCTTGCTATGCATCGAGTCTATCTTGAGTCGACCCCCCACCTCTCCTCTAGAAGTCCCTCATATCAAAATAATTTGGGATTTTGTTCAAGATGAACTCAGTGTATAGTTTCCTAAGGAAATACTGTGGGACTTCACAATTGTTGCATGGTGGGTCATCAAAAACCATGTATCACCTATCCCAAAAATATTTCCTAATCTCTTGGTGGTGGCACCAATGAATATGAAATATCTTCACATTGAGGGAGAGATTTGTATTTGACCGTGGGTTAGTGAATAATGCGCACAAATCACCTTTTATAATTTTTAAATATTTTACCTCTTTATATGATAATTTATCTTGGTAAAAATCCATAGTCGCCTGCCTCCTATCCTGCAAACCAGTTAATTGTTTTCTGATTAAATCTACATGTTTTAACATTTCTTTTAATGAAGTTCCTAGGGTCACTGTTTGCACGGTTGAACCATTTGGATTGTTCAACCTCCTGATTAAATCCTCAATTTTCTTTTTATTGTTCTCTATTTCACTCACTAAGTTTTGTTGAGTACTAGGAGGGTGTCGAGGGATTGGTGGAGGAGATTGAGGTTCTAGTTGATTAACTTGAGGATTTTTTTGTTGTTGTTCTTGTCTAGGATTTTGTTCCTCCTCTTGTTGTTATGCGTCTTAAGGATTTTGAGGAGGGTTTGCAGGTTGATTAACATCTCCTAAAAATTCAAAAATAAATATAAAAAAAACCTAAAACTAAAAAATTCAAAACAAAAAACAAACAATCCTTACCTCTCACACCTCCTTGCCGATGTGGTAGCGTCCTCATGATGAAATAGAAACCATTGATGAAGAATTTTGAAAAATACCTCCTCCTAGAATGTGAGCACGAAAAATGGGGGTTTTGGCCACGTGAAAGAGAAAAAAAATAGTCAAATGCAATAATGAATTTGATTTTCCTTTTTTCTTGCTTTTAATTAGTCATAACGCAAGCACGTTATAACATGCTCAGATTATGGGCTTGTTGTGGCTGAGCCTTAGGCTCAGAACAACAAGCCATAATGTGAGCGCATTATAACTTGCTTGCATTATGGGTTTTCAAAACTTTTTAATTTTTTTTTCCACAAATTGGATACCCATCTTCATGCACCCACCCACAATTGAACAATTCAATTTGTTAGAGCTTCAAATCCTCATCCACATGGTCATATACAATCACAACTAGGACATTCCCATAGTGGAGAGCTTAGTGCAACTGACATTGCCATCGATGGTGATGGTATGGGTAGTAGTACTAGCAGTGGTCAACATGTGCTACAAAAAAAAATTACACACAAGAGGACAACAATACAAGATACCACACAACCACCAGGTGATCAAGGCATACAAAAGAGGCAAATAATTTTGACATGTCCAAGTCACACTACTAGTGGATCCACCACAAAGGAGTTATTTATAGGCACTCCCCCATTTTCAGTTAGTGTGGTTGTGACATCATTAGCAACTACAAGTACTCCTATTCTTTCACCAGTCAAGCATTCCATTGTTCTTGCATCCCCAAGTTTTTATTGCATTGAAGAGTTTAAAAAGAAATTAGAATTGTATAAAAAATAAAAGAAGCAATTGATGGAGAATGTGTTTGTTGTAACTTCAGATCTTGCAAAATTTGACACAAATAAAGAAATCATGGAGTACAATTTTGTTTTCCCATAGTTCAAAATAAACCAACAAATCAGATGGATCGATTTGAATTCTAGGTGAGCAGTTTACAATTAGATATTTTTGGACTAAAAAATACTAACAAAATTAATGTATCAAAGAAGAACAATGAATTGGTGTACACATCATTGCTAAAGCAAGATAGATAGAAAACAATGTTGTAGACTCAAATAAAAAAGTTACAAGTAGACCTATAAAATGAGAAAGCAAAGAGGAAAGCAACAGATAACAAGAGCAATGAATTATAAAAACGAATAAAAAAAATATACCTCTACATCAACAAGCATAGAGGATAAAAAAAATGAGAGAGAAGTGAATGAACTAAAGCAAATATTAGATAAGCTTAACAAGAAATATGATGAGGAAAATTCACTTCAAAAAAATTAAGACAAAGCATTGGGAAAGGAAATGCATAGTGGGAACAAAAATTGGAGAAAGAGAGAAAAATAAATGAAAGATTGAATGCAGAGCTGATGGAAGAAAAAATTGAAATTAAATCTTGTCAAAATAAGTTATCTGCATTTTGTACAGAAACAATCAGGCATATGAAACAAAATGTCTAGGATGAAATAATGCAGAGGATTGATCATTTGTGTGACATGTTTCAATTTATTGATGCTATCAAACTACATTATAAGAAGCTCAAAAAATGTTTAGTGGACAAAAAAAATGTGTTGGCACTAGAGAAATATGTAAATCAAGTTCAACAAATAGTCTACAAAGCCAGTGACAATGATTTGAAATCAAAAGGGATTAATAATCGGCTTGTTTTTGGAAACAAAATTTACATTGCACCAAAAGATTGACCTGTTAATACCCAATACAACTGTGAGAGTTAATGGATCCATGGGAGGAAGTAAAGCCATGTCACGAATCCTGAGGGGAGTGTTGACCATCTTCGAACACTTGCTACATCAATGATGTTTTCATCTATCATTGGAAAGTGTTTGAGAATGCATGAAACAAAGGAATATGTGCATTTGGCTGTAAATAAGATGAAGAAGTTGGATGAAAAGGTAAGGAACTTCATAGAGCTTGGTTTTCCAGAGGCTTTTGACACAAATGAGTGATTCATTGGAAAGGATGATTTTAAAAAGAAGATGGAGGGTGCAAGGAAGATTGATTTGAACCAATTTCCTTAGAACCCAGATGTGGTGAACTATTTGGATTCCATCAAACCACTAAGAACCATGAATGAAAAATTGACTAAAGAATTCAAGATAGGTTCCAATCTCAATCATGATTTGTTAAAAAATATTCAAGTCAAACAACATCAATTAGAACAAATGCCAATTCCACCACCTGAACAATGGAAGTTGCTAGAAAAGGTGATACTGTGATTTGATATTTGATAATATGATTTTCCAAGTTCCAACTCAGCTTTGTGCAGAGTTGTCTTGAACAATATTTTGTATTACCAGTGCCTCTATGTATTCCTTCATGTGAAAATAAATAAAAAAATTCAAATTCAATTATGTGTTGATGTTTAATTGTCTGTATTATTTATTTTATTATTTGAAGAAAAATTCTGGTTTCAACTACTAGATACACATTAAACGATTGATGATATTCATTGTTGTATATGCTACTATTGTTAATATGTTATTAAGAACTGAGTTGAATGATGAATCACTGAGTAAATGTTTAAGTTTTAACACAATTAAAATATGAAATTATTAATAATATGTTAATTTAGCCATACAAACCTATGATTCCATTAGAGAATTTTAATTAATTCTTTTAATTAAAGTAGAGACAAAATCATACATTCAACCAAAATGATTGAAGACCGATAGAAGGTTCCTTGATCATTTTATTAATAATTCATATGAAAAAATACAGGAGGAGATAATTTGTTCTAGAATATGCATTTTATCATTCAAATGCCATCACTAATGTAAAACCATTATGCCTATTACAAACTTGAATTCATACCTAAGACTCAACACTAACTCTACTTATTTGTGCTTGAATTACAAAATTCTCTTACATGAGTTCAAAATATCTTTCAACCAAAGACCCATGTAATTGGCCTTGAATTCCCTTTTAATAGAACACGGGAGAAAATAAGATTTGGGGAAAATTACACATTTAGTCACATTTACATTTGACATACATTTCAATTTCAATTTCAAAACATCCCCAAAGGAAGTTACATTTGCATTTCCAATTACAAGAGAGAATTTCATATGAGACAAAAACCATTTCCATTTGCTGGTGAATATTCTCTCACCTTCAAAAAGGCTCCTTTAGTTGGTGCGAAGTAATATTTTCCATGAGAAAACACTATAGTCTACATGCTTTATAAACTTGTAGAAGAAAAGCATAAAGTGAAAGAGAGAATAAACTAAAGTAATTCCACATCTGCAATCCTTGTCACCACATTTTAAATTGAGAAAGTGCAATATTTGAACGTTGATATATCCAAGGCCTAATCTATACTCGTTCCAAGCCATGTATTTGCACTTCCCTTCTGAACTTTGTTATTGTAGACCACCAACCAAAATTGATGTTAGCTACTCCCACTCGCAAAAATTTACATTCCTCCTCTATAGGCCACTCAAATCATATGATACGTCTACCTTTTTTCTGTATGGGCTATACCTGGCTGCCTCCTTATCAAAATCTTCAAGGAAATTCATTGTATGCATGAGCTTGTCCATACTATTCCTGAGCATAACCAAATCCATTTCATCACATATTTTTTTGGCCTAGGAAGTTAATGCTTGAACTACCTGGTCTTTCCACTCTTGCAGGGAATTAACTTCACCCTTCTAATTTAGAATGTCTAGAAGAAGACCAAAACTCCAATCATCGAACTTCTTAACCAATTCTCTAAACCTCTAAAGACTCAATGACAATCAACCCTTGAGAACCAGTTATATCTATTAGAAATATTAGGGTTACAAGTATCTTTGGAGGCTTATCTGCATCATGAGAGGATGCAACAACCATATCCCTCAACATTTGATCCCTTGGAATCCATTTATCCATTAAAGGAATATAAATTTATTTCTCTATCAAGGTTCTTAATGAAATCAAACATCAAAACATAATTGGCATGAATATTGATTAATCTTTTCTCTACCCCCTTATTGAAGTACTCAAGCACTATTGTCACAATCCTCATATTATTGAAATGAACAAGATCATCCATCCTATCTTCATAAGTCTTGAAATTTTCCATCAACTCCTCCTTGGTAACTTCCTCAAATTGAGGGGCATTAGATGATTCAAGAGTTGATTGTGCCATTTGTACACCTTCAGATTCAATGGGTGTAGTCTCCTAATGATTTTGAGGAGGTGAAAGAATTGGGGAAGGAGGAGGAAAGATTGCAGTATGTGAGGTACCAGGTTTCAATGATTGGAATTTTTGTTTCCACAAATCCATTTGAGTTTTCATTTAAGAGATATTTTGTTGGCTTGAGTTGTACTCAACAACCACCTCATTATATTTGGTTCTAAAGCTATCCCTTTCCTCTGTTAATGACTCAAATATGGCTTTCGTGAATTGTGCCACATTAACATTCATGGTTTCTGCCTCCAAGGAATATGTATCTAAAACTCTTTTTATGATTAACCCTCCTCTTACACCTAGGGCAAATTCTACAACTTCAGGCTTTTTAGTGGTTGGGGCTAAAGCCCAAATAGCAAGAGTGTCCCACTACTGACTAAAATTTGTCCCTTGTAAAGAAAATGTGACTTCTTATTCACTATTAAAATAGGGGCATCTTGTCTTCTCATAGTGTCAAAATAAATTGTTGATGCTAGGTCCCATTTTGGGAGTAATAGCACTCTAATATTTCTCACCAATGCCCAACCCTTTTCTAAGAAATGTTTGAATACTTGGCCCTCATTTCATCTTGGACCTCAACTTCAACAATCACTTGGGGATTCTTAGGGCTCTCACTTCTCCTTGTTTTCACCAATGTTGCATACTCATCCTTCATTTATATCCATACATATTCCTTGAAAGCTCGTGTCTTGAAAAATTGATCATCTTCCATAAAGATTTCATAGGCTTGGAATCTGACATCCTCAAAGTTATTTATTCCACTTAGGTCATCTTTTCTCAACCTAAGGCTCAAATCCTATGATATTATTTCCCCTTGAGGAGAAGACATCCCTTGCATTATTTCCTTATTATTTATAGCAATTTCATCATCTGATAGCTCCTCTATAGGATAGTTAACCAGACCAGAAGCTTCAACCTTTTGCTTCTTTATTGATGGCCATGGCTTGCTTGGAGGGGATGATTCTATAATTGGAGAATCCAATTCAATTATTTTAGGGGTAGAAGAATGTTGCGATGACAATGGAGGTAGTTGTTATTGTGGTGAATGCACTTTTGACTCCCCAAATTATGCAGGAGTAGCAACTATTTTCTACTTCCTTATTGTGCCTTTCCCCCTTGAATATATGTGAACCTTCTTAGAAGGATACACAACTGACTCTCCCTCTGTCATAGGGGCCTTCCTCTTATCTTGCACAACTTTTATCTCCTTTAATATTGCCACTACTTTATCAAAATTTTGTATCATGTAGCTTCAATATTTAAAATTGAGTCACTAATATCTGACAAAGCTTTAAAATAAGGCTCCTTGACCTTAATTTCTAGTTCTAATTTCATTAAAACACCCCACTTCTTCATTCTTTCAATTTGTACATAAAGATCAAAAATATTTATAATGAGGCCATCAGGCATAGTGTGGGTGTGAACATACCGACCTCCCCTATTTCTCTTCATTACCAAAACTATGAATACCTTAGGGTCATATGTCTTTATGCCTAGATCTTCATATTGTAATAACTGATAGAGTTCTCCACAATATTTCTCCATCCATGTGTAATCATGATAAAATCAGAAAACACAATGTATGTAGGAAAGAAAGTTCCCTTTTGCTTCTCATCCAGGAAGAAATCATTTACATTCCCTTGCTGCCACATCACCTCCAAAAACCAAAACCTTAGAGACACTTCCCTAGGGAGTATTTGGGGTGTCAATTGTATGCCAAATACCCTTATAATTCTATAATTATAAAAAGGGATTGCATCCCCCTAGTTGTGAGAAATATTCAAATTAGGCCTCCTTTCAACTGGCCTAAAAAAACATGTAACTCCTTGGGGATCCTAGGTACATCCACCATTAGAGCTTATCTTAATTTGGTGGAAAAAATATTTGTAGCAATAACATAGTCGATATTTTGTTAATTCCTATCCATTATAGGGGTCCATGAATGCACCGACATCTCAATACCATCCACAACCCTGTTAAGTTCTATCTCCTGACCAAAATAGTCTACACCTTTGAAAAGAGACATATGCATAAAGAGTGAAAACCACCAAAAATATGACACCAAGTTTCCCACCCTTCAAGGGCACCAATCCTTTTTGAATTTCCTTTGCTATATAGGTGGAAAAATCATATAAGGTATTTATGTTAAGGTGTTGGATACTCACAACCATGTACATATGGGCCATTGGCATGCTAGAGCCAGGATCAAACCCTAGAATTTGGCAGAGGGTGTAAAGGTCTTCTAAAAATATGGTTGGAAATACTTAATAGGGAGGGGCTTAACATCTGAGGGTCCCAAAGTAATATTTCTTTTGTTAATTCCCTTCCCTACTGATATCAAGAAATTGGTCAACACCGACACCTTGATGTTGTGTTTTACCCTTTTTTATTCCCCCCTCAACATCTACTCATCAATCTTAACCATATCACTGCTCCAAGTTTTCAACTTGAACACATATGCAACTTCTTCCTTATTAACCCATACCATATTTTGTCCATCATGAGCTCTAACAACCCTAACCAGAGGGTCATAGTTCACAACAATTGATTTGAGAAGATCAACATTTATGAACATGTTGGGTACAACCAATTTACCCATGTCGAACCTCCAATGGTTGTAGAAAGGGATACCAACATTCCTATTTCCAAACCATTCCTAGAAAAGACTCCATTCGGAGAATGGTAGGGTAGCATCTTTAATTGTACAATAATAATCAATGATGCCAAATTTAGTTCTAGGGCCAAAGTACATGTGTTGTCCCTTTGATTTATTAGAGGTTGAAGATACCAATTGTTCAATTAAGTCCTATGAAAGAGGTCTCACAACAAGCTTTGACTCAAAAGATTGGTCTTTTGATGTAGATGCTTTGACTTTGGGTGCCATAGTTATAGATTTTGTGCAAACTAGGGTTTACTACTTAACAAATAGCAAGCTTACAACTAGGGTATGGGTTGATGCAAGGTAATAACATGAATAAATACGATAATCGTTCAAATTCAATGTCAAACCTTAAAATAAATGCAATGAAACTAGAAACTCTAATGAAAAAATGATAGAACGAGCACTTAAAAACATTTTTTTTTAAACTGAGCAAGATAGAAATTTTACTTACTAGTTTTTTGAACACTTGAAAACCCTAATTCTTGTCATCAAATGAGCTTGAAAATTTTGACGAGAACTCCCTAGATGCATTAAATGCTTTAAAAATTTGCAATTATACTTTAAAGCAAGTTTTATGGCTTTAAAACATACCAATTGGAAATTTGGTAGCTTTGCATCATATCTACCATTATGGTTCACTCGTGTGAACCAAAATGGCTAATACGACTCATTTTCCCTCAATCTTGAACTTTGAATTTTAATCATCGATATCATAGTGAGATGACCCAATGGATGGCTCAGATTTGATCAAATAAGTTCAAAAATATAACTACAAATGGTTGTCGCCATGTGGATTTATCTTCATGTCACTCTACGGGCTCCACCATCTCCACAAGTGTTGAAACTATCTACGTGTCAAACTCCCCACTTCCCCTTTGGGTTTAAAGCATGTGAATCTTAAAATAATGGGGAGGTGGGGAATAGATGAGAATTTTTTGTCAGAAACCATAGTAACCATTGATTTGAACACATTTAGTCATTGGTGCCTTCAAGCAATGGTAGGACCCGCCAAAAGGGTGGCCAGGTGTTGCCTGCCTGCTATCTTATCCACTCCTTAATTTTATTAATTTAATCGTGCAAGATGGTGGGGAACCAATAGAAAGTATTCAATGGGACCCACCAAGCATAACAAAGGATTTTAATAAACAAGTGCACTTATTACATGACTTAAAAGGGGCCACCTACCTAGGTTTATAACATGAACGATATCGAGTGAATATTAAAACCCAAACTTAGAGAAAGAACAAGAATTAATTAAAGAATTTTATGACCTGCATAAGACAAGGCAAGATTTATAAGGATTCTATGGGTAGCAACCGAGAAAACTAGGCTCAAGGGGCCTGTGAGTAAATGAATGAAAAGACATAAGATATATGACTAAAGAGACAGAGAATGGGTAAAACCCGATCAACTTTGAATTAGATTATTATAATGTAGGTAAAAGGAAAATACACTATAATATATTTAATTTTGAATATAATATCGACCTATCTTGCTATCCAGTATTGTATTCACTATCTTTTGACTCAAAATAATCAATGGTTATTTATAAGTTATGGATGTTGAACTGTTAGCTTCTATTCAAGGAATGGATTAATATTCCTTTAAGTTATTTATCAAAGATTGTGTGAATGACAATGCAATAGGAAATTATAAGTAGTATGATAAGTGTTGTTCTTTAAAAATGGTGCAAAATCACCTATCAAATTCAATACCATGGAATACAGTATAAAATATAAAATATCACAATTTCATGAAATACAATATAAAATACCATCAACTATAATTTGGAAAATGATTCATGAAGTGCAATATAAATACCTAAAAGCTACCAATTCACTTCCATTTCCCAAATGGAGTTAGGGTCCTAAAACTGGCATTCAACTTGAGATAAAGTAAAAGAGTCATCTTGATTCTAAGTCTAACTTTTGTCTTCATTTTCTTCAACCTACATCTCAAATTCAACATTCATTGTGTCACTGTCATTTGTTCCAGTGTCACTGTTAGTTCCACCAATACTAGTGTTTAGAATTGGAGTGTTGCACAACCCTCTTCTTTCGCATGTGGACCTCCAGATTGTGAGTGCCCTTTCAAAAGGATTTGTTTTAACATTATACACAATTCCTTTCATCCTCAAGCAATTTTCCAAATTATTGTCTAGTTTGTTTCTTAACTTTAATTTCAAAAATACCAATAAACTAAAAACTCTTTCATCCTCCATTGACCCCAATATCATTGTTTGACATAAATCAGCAAGTTTGAAATGTTCTGATATCATACCACACAATATTTCATTCTGGCCTAAGTTTTGCCAAAAAAATGTTATTGATCCTGGTTCAAAGGCCTTCTCCATGCCCATGGAATCATACTGGTCCATCATACTTGTTGAAAAATTACTACATTGTTGTCTAAGCTTATCTTCATTTAAAATTCCTTCTATTGTCTTCTCATTGTATGTTACACTTTTCAAAAATTGTTCAATCAAGATATTTACTTTATCATTAAAATATTTTGGGCTATCTCAGTTTATCAAAATTTGAAGATACACAATACCCATGGCTTCAAGTATTTCATGTAGATGAAATCTTTCATAAATCTCTAAGGAAATACATTTTGCAATTTCCTTCAAATTATCACTAAAATATTTAACAATGTCATTAAAATATTCCTTTCTAATAGGTACTTCTCTAATAGAGTGCCTGCTTGTCTTACAATGGTACATTGGTATCTCATATCTATGTACATAGATACATAAGTTCCCACTTGCATTAAAATATAAATAATCATCAAGCCTATTCAAATCAGTAATTTTCTACTAGCTGAAAAAAATTGGGGTTTCAAAAGTTAGATCTAGATATAGATGATCGAGGGCCATGCATGTATGTCTACGTAGTTTGGCATATTCATAAATATACATAATTCTATCTTGGGATTTCTTCATAAGACTATTCATTTCATCCAACATGGGGAGAAGACTAGCTAAATTCAAGAGTGTCTCTATATTGCTTAACCTATGTAAGAGGTTAAGAGCTTTGTCTATTGTTCTATGATGCTCGTACATTACTCCAATCAAGGATTGATATTTCAAAATAACCTGTTGTGCTGGTCCATGTAGGGAGATCCATTCGGTATCAACATCCTTGAGAAGCTTATTTCCTATTGTTATTCCCTCAACAAAATTTTGAAATTCCATGAAACGTTTGGGACTTCAGTAGAAGTATGTGTAGAGCTCGCGGACTAGATTTTTAACTTTTGCTATTGTAGGAAACTTTCTTACAATTTTGAATAATAGATTCATTATGTGGGACATGTAGTGCATGCCAAGAATTTATGACCGTGCACAAGTAGTTTTCAACTTTGTGCAAACACCGCTCCTTTGACCTTGCATCACTACATCTCCATCAACTCCTACACACACCAAAATTTTGGAAAATTTCAACTCATTCATACCTACAATTTCATTCAAAGACTTCTTGACTAGTTCAAATAGATTTTACGATGTTGAACTATCCTTCATTTATGAACACAAAGAAGATGAGCTTGGAAGATATGTTGTTTCACAGTATACACATGCATACAGACCCAAGAAGTATTGTCTACTGTAGTAACTTCATCTAAAGATAATGCAATGAATTTTGACTCTTTTGATTTCTCCTTTAAATCTTGCTTTTCCATTGTAGCAAGACAATTTTTCCATTCCCATCCAATGTTTATTGACCAATGTGAGCTAGGAAAGTGAGAAAAATCCAAAAGAGATAATAAATTAAAATATTATGGGTAGTCTATCATAGGACGCCCTCTAGACAAAATATGAAAAACAACGCTCATCTAAATAGTTTTTGACATATGTGCTCCTTCCATTGCTTTTTCCAAATTGAGCCTCAATTGTACCTTGACATGTAGCAAGATTTGACATTATTCGGTTATGATCTTCATGTTTTGCAACATACTTAACATGAAGAAATTCTTCCTTTGATTTCCATTGTAGGACTGATTGTTCCTTTCCATCTATGATTTGTTTTTCATAAACTTTACTAATATGATTTTCTATTGTGTCAAGATTTCTCTGCAACTTCTTGTCTCTTTTACATTTCCAACTACAAATCGTACACATGAATTCTATTGTAGTTTCAACATTGTTTTCTTTCCCCACTCATGCCCCACTTTTGATTCACCTTTTCTTTTCTTTCTACCAACATCATCCTAATCCAAGTCAATCATCTCATTCAAGCTAACTAGGGTATCCCTTGGAATAGCTTCTATGGTATTTCCATCCTCATTTGACTCATTTGACTCATTTGACTCAATAAAAATCTCAGCTTGACCTTCCGGTGGTGGTAAGGTATCGTGGACGCCTTCTTCATTAATATTTTGTGGAAGATTTGATGATGTAGCTCCATATTGATCTATGGATCAAAAGTATTTCCAATTCCAAAGTAAGACTGTATGGTACCTTTACATTTTGGGTGTTTTGATGGCCTCCCAATCCATTCACCACCATGAGGAGTCTTACCCTTGCTGCTTGACATATTGAATCTTGATCTCTCACTTAAAATAAAAGCTAGAAAAAAATGTTTTCTTGTTTAAGAAATTAAGAAGGAAAAAGAATATAGATTCCATTCCCTACTCTATATCATCTTTAAGATTGAAGCAAGAATGGAAAAGAGATAAAGAAATATTATAACGTTCTATCAAGAAATGATCACTCACCTTTAAGTTTAGGTTTTTACTGAATTTTTATTTGTTAATGTATGAATTCATGTGTTGTAAGTTTGTAACTTGCCTACAATCAACTTCAAGGTTCCAAGTCCAACTTCCAAAATCCGAATCAAGAATTGAACAAAATGTGTAAGAATAAATGATAGTTTCGATTATATTTATATCAATCCATATTTTGGTGAATTCCATAGGATTTTTAAATGGTATATTAAAAATTTGGTGAATCTCACGTGCTTATACAACAATACGTTATAATTTTCAAGGCGATTATGGCCCTACGATTAGCATGGAGGTGTCATGAAAATTGGTGAAATGTGTCCTCAAATGTAATTATTTATTAATGTTATTGGTGAAATGGGTCCTCATAAGCAACTATTTGTAAGTTTTAATTGGAAAAATGGGTCTTCACAAGCAACTATTTATAAATTTTAATTGGTGAAATGGATCCTGATACAATGTTTTTTAAATAGTATTGGTGAATATGTAGGTGTTTTATTTCATGCTTTCAGGATTTTAGGCGAAAATATTAATCGGTCCATTTGAAACACATAGTTTGTTATGGTGAATTTTTTGCTTAAATATTCCTCATAAAAAAAATTGATGGCGGATGTAAATGCATTGGATCAATAATTTGTAAAATTTGGGCGATTTGGACACCCTATTGGGTGCGATTAATTCTCCAATTTTGACTTGGTTGATTTCAAAATTTTTCCATTTGGCAAAGATTCACCACTAAAGTTTTCCCTATTTATAAATAAACACCTTTTATGTTGTCCATAAGCTCACTTGATCTTACATCTAAAGGTTATAGAACCTTATCCCTCAACCCAACTTAAAAAATGTAAATCAAGTGGTGGAAAAAAATCAAGTGCACAAACTATTTTCTTAGCAACTTTGGTTGGGGGTTTACATCTAAATATACGTGACCCCATACAACCACTTCAAAAGAGATTCATTGTTTTGTTCATGATATTGATCTTGCACTATTTTACAATTCTCTTCAATTCCATAGGATGACCTTATCTTAGACCTTAAATCTTGATGAGCTCAAAAAATAATGTAAAGCACAAATATTTGACTTCTTCCACTGAATTAAAACAAATTCCAAAGATTTTTTTTAACGTATCAATTTTAAGAA
Source organism: Sequoiadendron giganteum (assembly GCA_007115665.2). Taxonomy (NCBI): domain Eukaryota; kingdom Viridiplantae; phylum Streptophyta; class Pinopsida; order Cupressales; family Cupressaceae; genus Sequoiadendron; species Sequoiadendron giganteum. Next base: position 376,229,431 of record CM021106.1, read on the forward strand.
TTCTACCAATCGAATAAATTTTATTCAATATAGGGTAAAAATTGATGAATTCAATTGATATTTGATATTCCTTTATTTTTAATTATAAAGCTTTCTTCACCACTCAAGAACATACAATTCATAGAAATGTGAAAAATATAGTTAAAACTTATTATTCCTCAATGCATTCAATTTTATGAATATGTGTAACACTATTCTATAAATGGTAATATAGTCATGACTATTGATAGATCATGTAGGAAATAGAAACAATAATACTACAATAGAGAAAATTCAAGCAATGCTCTATAATAATATATGATGTACATAGAAAAACCCTTGTGGGAAAAATACTCCACCATCCATAAAACGTGAGATTATATTAATCTTTAAACAAGTACATCAATACAATTTAGTTATCTCTCTAGTAACCCAATTGCATAAGTGTACCTACAAAATACATCATGTATATTTGTAAGGCCTTAGACATATGTGTCTCATTTTATTGATTGGATTTATGTTTTGATAATGTCATTATAGACACCTAAATATTTCCCTAGTGTACCTAGTCCCTATCACCTAATCACTTCCTTCACCTAGTCTAGTCCCCTTTACCTAAAGTTCATCACTTAATTAAATAATAATATTATTTAATTAAACCTCATTTCTATTTCACCTCACAATATATCAATAAATAACTACCATTTTTAACCTATTATCCATCTCACATATGGCTAAAATAATTAAATAAATTATTCTTATATTCCCTCAACACATTCCAAGAATAAAGGGCACCTATAACACTTTTCTTTATGGTCCCATTATTCTCTCAACCCATTCCAAGAATCTAGCCTCACTAGATGCACATGTCCCTTATTTCCCTCATGGTCACAACCATTTACTAAAATTATTAAGTTCATCTTAGTCATTCTCAATAGATTTAATAAGCTGCATCTCTACCCTCCATCCCCTCCATGCTCCTAGGGAAATCCTACCAACCATTCTCCATCATTGATCTCACAATCAGATCCTGACCATCCATTCCCCCTTCCAAAATCCTATAAATTTAGGCACCCTTTTCTTCATCCAAAGGAATCACCACTTTATGATAGGTATATGCTATCAAAACATGTATCTGAAAGCAAAAGAGCATCCAAATATCCACCCATCACAGAGAAAATTATTCAACAATAGAGGCTTTCGTAACATTTGAATTTGGTTTTTGAGGTTATTGATTTGTTTTTACTCTCTTGTTGAGCTATATCTAGAGGTTTTGATTGATTTCAACTAGAGGTTACAATGTAGTTTCCTTCTATTTTGCATTTCAAATCTTTGGAATTACAATTATAATACTTATCAATATTGTTCTTATGGATTACCATCAAAGTGTATGGATTTATACCCAAATTTTTAAGTAAATATTTCTATAATATTGGATTTTTTTAGCTTCATTGCTTTCAATATGATATGTGATTATGTATATATTCATCAATTTTAGTATTTTTATTATTACTATGCATCTAGATTTATATGAATCATGTTTGAGTTATATAAATTTTAGTAGATGTATTTTTAGTATTATGTTATGGCTACTATATTGGCTTTTCTTATATTGCAATGTTTTAGCTATCTTGTGTAATGGAGACATGGCTGATGTTTTATTGAGTGTGTAGGCATAAATATTCTTAAATTATGGTTTGATTGGAGACATCATTTTGGGTTAAAATATTATCTTTATTTCTATCTCATTTGAATTTGAGCTATGAGATGTTCTTGTGTGGCCTATAAATAAGAATCCAAATCAGTCAATTCTAGATTCTTAATTCAAGTGGAAACCAATAAAATACATGTTTTCATCTCCTAAAATTATTCACATCTTATCATTTTTGTATTTTTTTGTGTGATTGTGAAATAAATTTATGTTAGACTAGTAGATCAAGTTTATAATTTTTGATACCTTGAAATGTATTTAATAATGTTGAGTGGAAAAAATGAATATATAATTTAATCATAAAATTTAGAACTATTAGTATGTAAATATATTTTATCTATTATGCAAAGCATTGATTATTAGAAGAGTGAATTAGTAATTTGAAAATTCCCATTTGATAACTTTAAACATTTTATTCCAAAGGAAAGATCATAAAAAATTTCCTTAAAAGTTATGCAAAATATTTATTCAAAAGAGAAAAAAAATTGTGAATTTAAAAATGAAAATGACATGCAAAAAGTTATTTTATTTAAAATATCTTTACTCATTTGATTTTGAGTGGGAAATGGAAAGAGTGAATTTTTTAAAATTGAAATTTACATATAGGAAGAGACGATTTCATTTTTTGAATTGATTCTATTATTGCATCTTCTTTCCATTCTTCTCTTCATATTTTCTTGTATGATTGGATTGGAAAATTAGCTTGGTTTGACTTGGAGAATCACTTATTTATATTGTTAGCTTTACTTTGAGTGGAGGATTGCTTGCTTGGTTTGGAAAGTGGACCTTCTACAATAAAATTCTCTCTTCATTCTTGTTTGTACATTGGTTAGAAGGTAAGGTTGCATCTTCATGATTTCATAATTTCTTGATGCTCCTGTCAAGTCTATCTTGAGAGGATTTATATTGAATTTCATTGTATTGGTGGATCGTTAAATTGAATGAAATCAATTTAGCAATCTTAATTACATTATTTATTTAGATTATTTATTTTACATTGAAATTATGATTCTTTTAATCGTTATGTGATTCAAAAAGAGTGTTTGAGACTTTTAGTTTCAAGAGGTATTCTTAAAAATAGAAAAAATAGCATTTGAAAAATTGAAGGGTTTGAAATTTTTATCATTAAAATTTTAAGTTTTTTGAAAAAGCTTGAGTTCCTTGGAAAATAAAAAATTTAAATCCCACATTCATTTGTGAATTTTATATTATGAGGATAAAAATCTATTATGGAAATGATATGGGGAATCATATGGGCCTATGTGTCATGTTTTGGCCTAAATTATTGTTGCATACATTTTTCTATGCCTTTTATTAGGTGTCCTTAGGATGCGAAGGATTTAGGTTAGGATGGAGTGTCCAATATCACGCCCATCCATTTGTATGACCTTAGACAATATTAAGAAATTAAAGGTTAAGATAAAGAATTAATTAAAATAAATGGAAATTACATAATGAAACATTAACAAAATCTATCCATGATAAAATTCTATATGCACAAGAGGATACAAGGAATGACTATCAAGGACATTGGGATGGGCTTTCTTTCCATGTCATTTTCATTGATAACCTCCATGTTATCGAGGCATACTCCTCAACCTCCATGTGGTTCTTGATTCATGTGATAACACTCTATCATTAGATATTATAATAACCCTCTCCTCTTTTCTTGTATATTAGATTGAAAATATAATGTGTAAGTGATCCCATATTAAATGCTTTAATTTTTGTATTACTACTAATCTTTTATGTGTTAATTGTCATGGAGTGTTTGATATCCCATGTGTGTACATCGATGGTGTGGTAGAACCCTCATGTGGTGTTCCATGTATTAATATGATTGACATGTTTACATAATGTTTGGTGATTGATGTGTGTTTCTCTTGGAAACTCTATGTAGAAAATGAAATTGATATATGTATGCTCAACCACCTAATTTTTTATGAGTTTTTTTGGACTATCTTATTAGTTTCCTTCTTTTACATAGGGGAGGGCCTAAGAGTTCCACATGACAGGGTTGTGTTGGAACATAGCTAGGGAATCATAGATCTTTTGGAGAAGCTCAAGAGTGTATAAACATGATTTTCACCCTTTAGTGTTTTAGTTTTTTTATTTTTATGCAATTTGAAGAAAATATATAATTTGGGATGTTGGAGTTGAAACATAGAAAAAGGTAAACCCTAAGATTTGACCCTAGGGTTTATGCACTTTTTAAAGATGTATTTCATTCATTAGAGATTTGAATGGGTAGGGAAGTTTGATGGATTTGATAAGGTATGAGATTGTATTACAACCTAATAGGTGAGTCAACTAGCCCTTAACCAAATCTAAAAAATTCTTAATGATGAAATGCAATGATCTAACTAGGCTAATAGTGCAATTTGTTGTTCTGATGCAAATACAGAAAGTACAAAAGTTCAAAGACAAATTCAGACAACAAAAATGAGCGGAGTAGGACAATGTGCACCTATGATTCAAATTTTGGGTAGAAACCAGAGGACACAAATTCCCAGGGTGTGGGTGTCCTTGTATGCATTTTTTAATCTATTTTCAAGGTCCTTTGATGTTAAATTTGAGCTTCAAATTCCCGCCTTCAGATTTGCCAGACGATTGTCAGATATTTTTGTAACTAAGTTTTCATAGCTTGATAAAATGTAGATTTTCAAATGCAACAATGAACAATTTGTATTCAAAATTATTTTAATGGTCTTCAAACCTAAGATCTACACATTCACAAAGAGAAGAATTATTGGGCTATTTTAGGGGCCTGCCTTATTCAAACCTCATGTAAGTTTTTCCACTTACACAATGGAAATGTAAATGATAAAATGGATAATGGATAGGAAGGAATGATGAAATCACAAAGTCTTGCATCTCACCACACTTGAATGGCTTCCTTGAAGGACTGATGTCATGCATATCACCTCAAGGAATTGGATCTTGCTTGCTTGGTTTCTTGAATGCTTGGATGCTCGAATGCTTTGGAGACCTATAAGAGTGATAGCATTCACAAAACAATGACAACATGAATACACATAACATCGTATAGAATTTGACATGATGTTAGGATCTTGAATTGTTGCAATAAAGCTCTGAAATGTTTCTCTTAAATTTCTCAATAGTGCTCTTGATCATAATTTTTTCCAATAATTTCCTACTTTTTTTGCTACATAGATATGAAATGATGCAATAACTAGTTATTTATATACATTTATTCAATTTTCTAAAAAAAAAATCTCAATAGCCGACTTTAGATGATTGAGTTGAAAATATTAAATTACCGACATCGACATATTTCAATTTGGAGGGAAAATATGGGGACAATCATTCCCAGGGTGTCAGTGCCCTTGGCCTTTTTTTTTGGATTTTAGGTGTCAGAGGAAAGGTCTTAGATAGATGCAATTGATTCCCGCTTGCAATTCCTTGAAAATTGTCAAAAATAGGCCATATAATACATAATTTAGGAAATTAAATACTCAATCAGGTTCAATAATTTAAGGAGGGACCAAAAATAAGGTGAAATTATCATGGGAACAAATTTATGACACTACATTTATCCCCCACTATAGTGTGAGTATGAAATTATGTTCAAACTCACACTAAAGTAGAGAATCTGTCAAGAGGGGTTCAATTGTCCAAATATTGAAGAGATATGATGGCTAAGGATTGAGGGGGAGTGCACAAGCCCCCAAGATCCAATATCCCATGGAAAGACAACATGAGTACAAAGGAACACACACATGTATCATATGTATCAAGACACCATACACTAATATACATGTCGAAAAAATATAGAGCATACACAATAACAACACATGACATGATGTAAACATGAAGAAGACACACAAAAGATACACAAAAGAATAAAGGGTTAGTACTAAAGATTCGAATTCATAATGTAAAGAAACCTTAGTCTTAAATTGTATCAAATACCGAATTCCATCCATCAAACAACTGTTAGATCACATGAGGACTAGCAAGTTGTGTTATGCCACATCACTCATGGTCCACATGGATCTATTGGCTAGCAAGTTGTTTTATGCTAGGTTTTCATGTAATATGACGGGATCCATAAGTCTAGCAAGTTGCATTATGCTAAACACTCATGAAACACATGTCTCCACTAGCAAGCAAGTCATGTTATGCTAGGAAACCATGTTAAGGTGTTCATGACACGTGCAATAGAAAAATCCAATATTTTCTAGGTGAATCAAAAACATGAAGGCAACACAGGCTAGTGAGGACCATTGTTTACTAGGTGAGCCACTAGGGTAGCAAAATGAGAAACACACTAGGTCTAGTGAGGACAATTTTTCACTAGGTGTGTACCCATAACCATACCAAGAGTTATAATCCATGATAACCCTGATAAGGTGTTACAAAATTCTATGCTAATGCTAGACTAATTTCAATGCCTATGAACAAAGTGAAGCAAATAAAATGCCAAATGATCACCTAAGGAGGTGAAAAATAATGATAAGACTAAATCCTCAAGGGATGTTATATCAACACCACCACAAAAGGTGATTTAAAAAACAACAAAGGGGATTTTCTCAATACATTAAGGTCACACCTTAGGGAACATCTCACATGGAATCACTACCAAGAGAGGGCTAGTCAAGGAATAAAAATCACACCTTAGGGAACATTGGTCATCACATTACTACCAAGGAGAACATCACATGCCAAGAAAAGTCACACTCTTATGGGACATCGATCTTAATATCACCACAAAGGAGACATGTTACAAGGATTAAGAAGTCCACACTTTGGTTGAAAAGGTTACACTTCCTAGGAGATGTATCCTATAATCACTAAGAAGGGACAATTTCTTATGCAAACAATGAGTGGGGGACTATATGCTCCCCCTTAAAATTTCAACATACTTGCTATGTTGGTATTTTAAGGAGAAAGAGGATGAGAGGGGATCCTTGAAAAGAATGCATGCCTCCCAAAAATTATCCTTTCCCCAAGCATAGAGACAAGGACAACCTCACCAAGGACTATCATGATGCTACCAAAAAATATGGTTGCACTTAAGATTAATGTACCACCATAAATGAAAATGGGAAAGACACATAAAGCTAAAAATTACACATAGTGATGAGAAACATGATAGGATGAAGATAATTATTGATTAGAAAAATTAGGTGCATCAACACAAAGAATAGCACCACAATCCTTAAGTTGTATTTTATTACTCAAGGCCTTACATTCATTGGTAGAATGACCATGTATTCGATGATATGCACAAAATGATCTTTCATTGTAAAATTTATTTATTTTTCTTGGAGGAAGAGTAATGAGGTGGGATTTGAGAAGCCTCAATAAGATATTCTCTTGATAAATAATAGAAGATATTTATTTCTTTTGTGAAAAAGAGATTTCTTGCTTACTGTAAGATGTCATACACACACAAGAATCTTTAGGTTTAGATTGTGAGATTTTGTACTCTCTGATAAAGGACAGTGTAAAAATATAATGAACCCCAATCATCACTAAAACATGTGTTTGAAGATGAAGCAATATCATGACCATTATTTATATTTTTCCTAGGAGTTTTTTGTGTGATGACATTGACATTAAGTGAAGGTTTCTTTGATGTTTCTGTTTCTTTCAAAGGACAATAACCAAGACCTCTTGTTGTTTCTTGTGTGCTAGGATATCTAGGGACATGGATACCTTTCTATTTTACACCACATCCTTTTCTATTATAACCAAATTGTTTCAAGAGTTGGTACCCTCTTCCATAAAGGTTTTCCTTTTCTTTCGAGGAAGGTGGTTTTTTTGTAATCACTTTCATCATAGGTTGATGTGTAAATCATGTTCTCCTCACTATGAGAAGTTGTGAACTTTTGTGTCTTGGATATTTCAATATCAGATGTGTTGATACCATTGTAGCTTCTTTCTCTTTTTCCTTCATTTTTTTGTAGTTGTTTGCAACATCCTCTAGGGTTGCGTGGCGGGGCATTACACCCTTAATCTATTAGAATGATTTATCATGAAATTAGATAGCATAAACAAAACCAAATCAACACCATACACAAATAAACACTAGATTTACATGGAAAAACCAGAAAAGGAAAAAATATGATGAGGAATAGCTCACAATAGAAAGTAATATCAACACTAATTACAAAGGGCTCACTATTGGAGGGGTCACTACCCAAAAGAAAGAAAGAATCACTACTAAGGGCTCACTACCAGAATAGAACAAAAGATAGAGAATAATGTTACAGTGAGAAATCCATCTCAATGCAACAAAAAAATCCACCATAGCATCGCAAACACCTTCATAGTATTACTAAAGATTGTAGACACCTTCTTCTCACTTCATCCAGTAATCTAACACATGAAATCTCACACTGTACTTCATAAATTCACACCTTGCAACTCTATAATTCACATCATTCACATCACACACATCTATCTTATCATCCCTCAACAACTCAACACATATTTATACTATCTTCAACCTTAAAAACATTCTCCAAGGTTGTTTATGCACCTCAACCATGAAAATTCAAATTAGGTCGGTACCGAAACATTACTACAGGGGGAAAGAATGAAGGAAAATCACAACACATATTAACTCAAACCTAAATCCACTCATACATGCCATGACACGCTTCCACAAAAACCAAAGAAACTCCATAATTAGTGTAAACACCCAAGATCAACTGAACTCGTGTAAAAACCATTAAACAATTAAGTACACACTTTCTTTGATCCAACAAAAACTTGTAGACAACAAATGCCACTTGAAAATAATCTAGAATATTCCATTAACACCTTGAAATCCAAATAAAATCTTCACAACAACTTTCACATGAAGAATGTACACACTTGGTACACTTAGATAATTATGTCATACACTACAACTCAAGAAACTAATTTATGAAGAACTGAACCTCAAACAACTTCAACTAAATAAATATACAAACACTATCAGTGCCCTTCTAGATTTGCAAGACCTAAAACCACTTTGCAAAGAAATGTAGAGCAAAACCTTTTCTCTTAGACACCTTTGTAATGCATCGTTCACATACTGGTGAACACAAATTCATTTGCACAATGATCCAAAACAACAAATTTTGGATGCAACATCTTTGAACAACTCTGATCAACATATCAAAACCACACAAGAAGATCTTTAATATAGAATAAATGCAAAGAAAAACCATAACGCTACTATGCAACACAAAACATCACTGCAACACACTATTTCCTCTTTGTATTTAAATTTTCTCAAAAGAACTTGGAAACCAAGAACTAGAGACAAATCCTCAATATCTTTAGCACTTCCTCATCACCACAAGGCCAGGTGCAACATAGCAACTCAACCATACATACATAGACAAAATATTATCAAAGAAACACTATAGGTTGACACCAGTAGCTAACTAATGACAACATAATGCAACTAATCAAAGCATCATCAAAGAAAACATCAACTCAATACCAAATACTCACACTCTTGCAATGATCTCCTGCTCATACAATTGAAACCAATGAAAACACCAAAGGTTGTTGACATCAATGAAAAAATACCAACTGCACATACTTGTAATACAACCATCCCAATAGCAATGATATCCCTAGTCTCCAAGTCCCTTATGTACACTCTATTAGGAGTGAACTCAACTATTTTTCCTTGACCACCATGGGTAATTTGATAAAAATAAGGAGATTAGTGGACAAATATGGAACAAAAAGTACATCATTAAAAGTGCCCTCTCCCATGTCAACAGAACCCTTCCCACTTACCTTCATATGTGTATTGTTACCCTTCAAAATATGAGGTGAATTACAAGGCTCAAAAGAAGATAAAATTCCAATAGATGATTCCATATGATGAGATGCCCCTGAATTAAGAAGTCATCTATTAGATTCCAGAATTGTAGAGGCCAAGAGTGCTTTTCCTTTCAATTTGTGTAGCCTAGTTGTAGATCATGTATTCTTTGATTGAGATGCAGAAGAAGCAAAATACACTAGTGAGGGTAGTTGTATATTATTCTTTTGAAGAAGGTGTGTGAGTTCATCAACTTCTTATTATAACTTATATACTCATCATGTCCTAGAATTTTACAATATGCACATTTTAACTTCTTGCTTCTAGAGTATTCCTCTTTGGAAGAGGAAGTGGACTCAACAGTGCTATGTGAAGGAGAATATTTACCTTTCTCATTAGACTTGGGGTCCTTATTCTACTTCTTACTTTTTCCACTTGAATCCTTTACAGGAAGAGGATGAGTTTGGGAAGAATTAAATGTGCCCATGTGTGCCAAATTTTCTTGTTCCCTTGTGAATTGAGCTACAAATTCATCAAGAGAAGGCATTTTGTATGCATTTCCAAGGGTATCCATTGTATCATAAAATATAGAAACAAACAATAAGTAATCAAGACTAATATAAGCAAGAATAAAAAGAATCAATTATTCATCCTCTTTAGTGACTCCACAATTATATAACTACAATCTTAGAGAATTGAGATTAGAGAAGAATTATTGGATATTTTCAAAATTTAAATGCTTAAGACTCACAAGTTCATTCTCCAACTTAAATTTCCTCATTTTATCTGGCTTACCAAAGAGACCCTCTAAAGTAGTCCAAATTTTATTAGGATGTGTGCAAGATGTAACATGATATCTAAGATATAGAGAAATGGACAAAATAAGAGTACCAAGTGCTTCATCCCTTCTATCAAACCATTTTCTTCTTTTTACAACTCTTGTGGGTTCTTGATCTATGCCAAATGTGATTCTTTGCAACTTCAATTATAACAATAACATCCCCATTTGTGATTTCCATTCATGATAGTTATATGGAGTTAGGGGTACCAATTTTATAAAATCTATGATAGAATCAAAAATTATAATAGAGGAACAAAAATTAACCTTCACAATACAAGGAATTAACCCCTTTATCCCAAAAAAATTGACACTTTTTTTTTGCAAATTTATAAAAGTGTACCCAAAAGTACCAAATCAGCTTCAAACTCAAATTCTAAAAATAATTTTGCAAAAAAGTGCATGTTTAAAACTATAGTGCTCCTAAATACCTTCTTGAAGCCACAAGAATCAAGAAAATCAAAGTTTAGAGGAAAAAGTTATGACCTCGGAGGTTGAAAAGAGAGATATGACTTCAACCCTGAAAAAATGACAAGACAAAAAAAATTCTATAAAATAACTACACCACTAGAAAATTGAGATAATCTCCTTTCTGATGATATTTTGTCTCAAAAAATTAGCTTCCTGGATCAAACGTTATGAAAATTTGAAAAATAAAACCACGTTTTAGGGCTTTGGGTGGGAAAAACACCTTTAAAGCTAAATCAGAGAAATTACTGCTACCAAAATGTGTGGTAGGTGGGCTGTTCCTCTGCAATGATAGTGGTGCACCACTCCCATCTATGGTGTACCTTAGTCCTTCTCATCAAAGGACCATAGGCTTAGCTCCATGGGTGCTTCAAAAACTATAGTTGCCGACAATAAACTTTTTAAAACAAATTTTTAATACATAAAAAAAATTGGGACTAGTGCATGATTTGACTACAGTTGGCATATTTATTGAAAACAAAAAAATTATATTATAAAACCTGCATAAAAAAATAAAATAAAAATTGTACCCCCAACTATACATAGACAATGGTACAATGAATCTGCTATGATGGAATCTGCCAAATGACACAAAGATGACACCCCAAAATTTTTATTTAAAAACTCACAATTTTTTTTAAAATTATTTCCTTGAAAATTTTAATAAAAGCCATAGAAATATTTAATAAAAAAATTCTGCAAAAATATTAAAATATCGAACCGCCTGCTCGAGGGGTCGTACAACCTACCCAAGAAAAAAACAAATTGTGTCAAAAACACATGAGGCCAAATATAGTCAAATTTTATATCAAAATTTATCTCTCATACCTTTTGATCTCAATGGAGAGGTTGATTTAGGCTAAAATTTCCCCGGGATTTCATCTACCTCTAGATATTAGAACTAAAACTCTCAAATTAAAAGCCCATAGATCAGCCAAAAAATAACCAAATTTAGCAAAATAAAAGGAAAACCTGACTTTCTTTGACACTCTAGATTCAACTGTGAGGTCCTTGAAACCCCAATATATACCCATCAAAATCTTCAAGCCAACACAAAACCCTCAGATCTGGGAAGGAATCTACAACACTGGAGCTCTGATACCATGTACAAGTTAATGGTGACTCCTCAACACCCCAGGAATAATTACTAGACCAAAACTTACACAAGAGAGAAAATGGCAAGAAAACTTTCTTCAACAATGTAAGATTGAATATGGTTGAATATACAAATGTACATGAGATTCCTTTCTTATAAAGGAAAAGTGAAACATAGGATTAGACAAGATCATGACAAGTGTCTTAATCTTATAAAATGAGACAACTAACTCATAACAACCTAGGACAAGATAAGTTCTAGATATGAAAACTAAGACTTCTAGAAGGAATCTTACAATCCTAAGTAGACTTAACATGTGAATATGTCCCCTAATTCCCTAGTGAGTGAATTAACTAGGTACAAGACATTTATTCACACCAACATTATATGTGTGAACTACAATATGATAACTTGGTTTTTGCAACACATGATTACTAGTGAGTTGTTTTATAAATTTTAAGATAGAACATGGAGGTTTAGGAGGTCCAATAATTAGAGGACTTTTAGGAGGTCCAAAAGGAGTTATAGGAGGTCCAATAATTAGAGGATACCTAATAGTCATTTGTGCATTCATAACCTCAACAGATTTAACTTCTTGTTGATGATCTTCTACTAAGGGGGAATCTAATGTCATCTTAGCATATTCATCTATGAAATCCATAAATTTTTAATGATTTTATCATCTTTTCCAATAATATCTTCCCAAGTAGGAGAGGTAGGGGGAGAATCAAACAAGTTTCTCATGATGTTGAACATGATTGGGTCTTCTAACACCAAGATATCTTCTTCACAAATGGGAGAGATATCAGGAGAAGAACAAACATGATTGACAATGATTGCATTCTCTTTCCCCAAGCTAACCTTACACATAGGAGAGATAGTGGGAGACGGATTAATGAAAATAATAAAAAAGGGAGAAATGAACTCATTCTCACATGCTTGTAAAGAAAATGATTTGAGATGCTTAACAAGATTTGATAATAGAACACAAATTATGATAGCATAGGATTTTTGGAATGAGAACATGATGTTATGCCCTATGGATCAAGCTATCAAAACAGATAGTTATAGGAAAAATAGAGCTCAAAAACAAAATTTAGACAATAGAAACATACAAAGAACACTGAAACAAACATCTAAGAAAAGTTTCAACCTAGAATAGTAGGATAGGGGCACCTAGGGCGTCTGTGTCTTGGATAGGGTTTTTGGAAGTTCAAAATTTGATTGTTTAGGATATTATCTAAGGTTTCCAACTCTATGATCAAATAGATCTGATAGTCAACATTTTCCTAGCTTTTTCCAGTTTTACGTTTGTTAAGTTAAGAGTGAAAATGTGGAATGCAAAATGACAATTTTGAAATGCAGAAATAGAATTCATACAACATAACCCTACAAAGAATAGAGAAAATATAGATCTAAGAAAAAAATTGGGGAAAAAAGTGGGACATAGGTGCCTAGGGTGCATGTGTCCTAGGTAGGGTTTCAAAAAAATCGAAGTTTGAAAATGCTTACTATTGTTTAAGGTTATCAGATTTATGTTAAGATAGTTTTGACAATGAATATTTTTGGAAAATTTTGCTGATTTTATGACTAGAAAATTGAAAAATACAAGTATACAACAATGTGGAAAATGCTTGACTATTTTGAAGATGCAATATTCTGAGAATGGTGATTTTATGCAACTTTGCAACACAACTATGCAATTTTTTCACCTTTTTGATCTAAATTAAAGATGTAATTTTGAATGCAATGAACAATTTCAGATTTTTATGACGTAATGTATGAAATTTGAATGTAGATCTGATCTAAGATGACTAGAACACAACCTATTGCCACTTATGATGCAATATGATATGCAATTTTTTGGATTTCTATGAATTTTTTATGATGTAAACATGACACCCTAAATGAGAAATGCAAAATAATGATTTGCAAAATCTAGATCTAGGGTGAATTTCAGAAGGTATATAATGTTTAAAATTTAGGTTCACCAAAATGAAACATAGAAAAAGGTAAGCCCTAAGATTTGACCCTAGGGTTTATGCACTTTTCAAGATGTGTTTCATTCATTAGAGATTTGAATGGGTAGTGGGGATTTGATGGATTTGATAAGGTACAAGATTGACTTACACCCTAAAAGGTGAGTCAACCAGCCCTTAACCAAATCTGAAAAATGTCCTAATGATGAAATGTAGTGATCTAACTAGGCTAATAGTGTAATTTTTTGTTTTGATGCAAATACATAAAGTAAAAAAGTTCACAGACAAATTCAAACAACAAAAATGAGAAAAGTAGGACACTATGTACTTGTTATTCAAATTTGGGGTAGAAAAAGGACATAGATGCATAGGTTGTGACTGTCCTTTTATGATTTTCTGGATCTATTTTCAAGGTCCTTTGATGTCATATTTGAGATTCAGATTCTTGCCTTCAAATCTATCAGAACACTATCAAATATTTTTGTAATCGAGTTTTCCTAACTTGATAAAATAAAGGTTTTCAAATGAAAAAATGAACAAATTTTCTTTAAAATTATTTTAATGTCCTTCAAACCTAAGATTTGCACATTCACAAAGAGAAGAAATGTTGGGCCATTTTAGGGGCTTTCCCCAATCAAACCCCGTGTAAGTGTTTCAATTTCCATAATGACAATGTCAATGATAAAATAGATAATGGATAGGAAGGAATGATGAAATCATAAAGTTGTGCAACTCACCCCTCTTCAATGGCTTCCTTGAAGGATTGAAGTCATGCACATCACCTTAAGGACTTGGGTCTTTCTTACTTGGTTGCTTGAAGGATTGGATGCTCAAATTCTTTGGAGACCTACAAGAGTGTTAACCTTCACAAAACATTGACAAAATATACAAACATAAAATAACATAGAATTTGACATTATGTTATGATCTTGAATCGTAAAGCTCTGAAATTTTTCTCTTGGCTTTCTCAATAGTGCTCTTGATCATAAGATTTTCCAATAATTTCCTAATTTTTTTTACTAGATAGATTTAAAATGATGCAATAACTAGGTATTTATATGCATTTATTCAATTTCCTAAAAAATAAATCCTGATAGCCAACTTTAGACAATTGAATTGCAAATACTAAATTTTCAACACCGACATATTTCAATTTGGAGGGAAAATAGGGGGACACTCATGCCTAGGGTGTGAGTGTCCTTGCCCTATTTTTTGAGATTTTAGGTTTCAGGGGCAAGGTCTTAGATGAAATTGGTTCTCGCTTGCAATTCCTCATAAATTATCAAAAATAGGCCATATAATGCATAATTTAGGAAATTAAATACTCAATTAGGTCCAATAATTTAAGGGGGGACCAAACATAAGGTGAAATTACCATGGGTGACAATTTATGATGCACATGAGTCCTCATTTATAAAATTATAATTATTCTCTTAGACTTGTTTGAGTTAGAATGGGATACACCCCCATACGTGAAAAGATCTCCATCTTTAATTTTGGCATAACTCAATGTTGGTTTCAAACATGCATGGAATTTTGTATCATTTTTCTTGTGTTAACTATGTGATAGAAACATGATTAGAAAGCCTAGTTTCATATTATTATGGAATGCACATGTAAAATACTATACACATAATGTATGGGTATGTGCATGGAAATGGGAACCAAAAGGGAGTCAAAAGTGGCCACCTTTTTTTAAAAAATCAATAAAAAATTGATCTTAGATGAGAAATTGAAGATGTTCATGCTCAAAATTTGAGGATGTGACAAGAACAAGATTTGTATTGATTAAGAGGTTCAAATATGGGGAGCACACAAACTAATATTTTTGTCAAAAACTATAACCTATCATTTAATGTGCTCCTCCTAAAATGTTAACTTTTTAAAAGTATTTCACAAATCTCTTTGGTAAAAATTTAGCTAACATTATGTTCTTTATATATATTTTTTCTAATATTTAAATCAATATATGATTTTTTATTAACTTTTAAAGTTGAGATATCTTGAAAAATGAAACGTTGAGTTTGCTAAATCCTATTTAAAAAAAAAATCAAAAGTCTTCTTTTTAATGCATATAGAATAGAGTGTAGAATGTAAAAATATAATTTATTTCAAATTTGGATGAATAGATTAAAAGTGACACTAATACTATACATAGGTTTTTGAAAAAATAAGAAGATACTAGTGAAATAAATTGAAGATTAAAACCTTAACATATTGAAAATGAAGAAAAAATTATATGATCATAAAGGTAAGAGAGAGCTTGAAATTATTGTGGCTTTTTTTAGATCAACATCAAACAATGTGTAAAATTGATAGAGCACACACTTGACATTTAGTTATTTTTCTATAGGTTGTAGAAAACATGTCCAACCTTTTGCCAACCTTTTGGGTTGGATGCCCAAGGCAAATCAAACCCTAAGGGTTGAAAATATCCAAGGAGAGTTATAATGAACTCATTTTATAATGTGCACATATTTCTTTGTATGTAAAAAATAGAAAATAGTAAAAAGGTATGTGTATCTCATGATTTTGGACCCACATGCTCTCTTTTTCCCTACAAATTGTGCATTTTATAACATACAAACCCACTTCTTATAGTTTAGAGAATTTTCAATAATTATTTAACTAATATATCACCCTTTCTTGTTTTATTCGCATAGAAGAATGAAATTTCATGTTTTTAAATTGAATTTGACCATTTTAATTATTATTTTCATGTTTTGAAGAATTTGAATGATTATTTTCATGTGTTTGAAAATTGAATACTTTTTTCATGTTTTCTATTTGAATTTGATAATTATCAATCATTTTTTAAAATTTTGATCAATTCAATATAGAATTCAACATCATACCATGAAAAATGATAAAAAAAATCAAATATTAGAGAATGAAGCCAAAAAGAAACAAGAAAATTTGTGAAAATAATAAATCAAATCCCATAGTTGAAGGTACAACCTATTTAGAGCTATAAATCATACATTCCACTTTTAGAGCTATAAATCATAGAGATAGTAATTTTCCAATCAATACAAGGTTTGATAAATAATACCAAAAACTTCACCTCACACTCAAGGACCTCCTTAGACACATGATCTTATTTCAAAGTTAAGAGTCTTCATAAAACTTATCTCACTACATTTTGTTAGAAATAATGATAATTCCTTTTCAACCATTGAACCATAACATGTTATCCATCTAGCCTACTTTTAAGGTTACTTGAAACCACAAAAAAAAATCTTCCTATTATAATTGCATATTATTTCCCCCTATAAGTGTTACGTTTAAATGTTGTTGTATTAGGTTTTAGGTCTTTTTCTCTATTCTTCTCTTGTACATACTTGTCTATACATATTTCTATTATTTTTGTGTTTTAATCTTTGCCATCACCTATTTTTGTTGTTTTCACTTTATAGAATGATGGGTTCTTAAATTATGGGCAAGTGCATGGAAATGGGGGACCAAAAAGGGGTCTTAAGTGGCCACATTGTTTTGAAATTAGGAAATACTAATCTTGGATGATAAATTAAAGATAATTACGCTCAAAATTTGAAGATGCAACATGAATAAGAGTCTAATTCCCTAATTCTACTTTCTAAACTACTAGCATTTTCTGAAAATAGTGGAGTTAAGGGGTTCAAAAAGGGGAGCACACAAAGTGCTCCTATTTATATAAAAAAATACATAACATGGCATCTAATGTGCTACCCCTAAAATGTTATTTTTTTTAGTATTAAAAAATTTCTTTAGTGAGAAAGTAGCTAATACCATGTAGTTTGTGCCTAATTTTTCTATTAAATTTTTAATGAATATGCCAATTTTACTATTTTTAAAAGTAGACACATCTTGAAAAACAAAAAAAATGAGCGTGCTCCCCTCAAATTTTATAGGAAACTACTGAAAAATATATTTTTTGCTATGTATATAATAGAATCCATTTCTAAAAATGTAATTTATTCAAAATTTTGGCGAACGACTAAAAATGAAGACAAAAATACCATACATAGGTTTTTCATGAAAAATAGACACTAGTAAAAGAAATTAAAGACCAAAACCTTAATGAGGCGGGGGGCCTAGCTCGATTGGCTAAAGCATCTTGTCGTAGGCAAGAGGTCTCGATATCTAGTCTCCTCGTGTCCTTGTGGTACAGGAGGGTGTGTCAGACAAGAATCACCGATCACATGAAAAAGTTTACTAGGTGTAATGCAGTTTATAAGGGGCTACTTGATTCCTGTAGTCTAAAAAGAAACCAAAACCTTAACATATTTGAAATGTGAAAAAAATTACATGGTTATAAAGCTAAGAGAGAGCTCAATGTTACTATGATTATTTTTTACTTAACATTGAAACAAGTGCAAACTTGACATAGAGCACACTAGAGATTGTGTCAAAAATTTTACAATTTGAAACATATGTCTTTAGATGTCAAATTTTCACTCCAGCCCTTTTGATTGAAAATTCCCAAGGAAAAAAATAACATGAAAACACTATAACATTCTTGTCTTATTGTGTATCTTAGGTTCCCTTAATGCGAGCACATTATAACATGCTTAGACTATTATGAAGGAAAAATATATTCCCTCCCTCACCTTCTCTCTCTACCCTCTCCCTCATTCCCTCTCTCTACCTCTCCCTATCTCTAGACCTATCTTTCTATCTCTCCCTCTCTCTCTTTATCCCTCTTTAGATCTCCATCTCTATCTGGACCTATCTCTCAAATGGAAAAAAGATAGGATGATAGCATGGAAGACTATGTTGATCACTTTCTCTTTTTTTATTGTCACTTTATACTATGTTAGATCAATAACTAAGTAAAATAATATTTATAATAGGATTGGAGTATGATCCTTCATAATCCTTAGACCTCATGGGAATGACCAATGTGGATTAATCCATACAATTAAAATTCACATGAAGAAGAATCTCCAATCTAAGGAAGAATTTAATTACTTAGAGAATATAAAAGGGAAAAAATTTCCCTATAACCAATATCCAAATCAATTTATCTAGTGACTATTGGGATATTACATCATCTATTCCTCATGCTCCATAATAACGAGTACCATACTCAAGGACTTTTTAGGAATAAATCAATCAATAATTCCATAATCAAAATTAGGTTATTATATTTGTGGATTCTAGAATAACAAACCAATCATTAATGGAATAAATCATAGTGAATTAAACAGTACCAAAACTAATGGACGCCTCAGCAAAATCAAGAGTACTAAACACCTCAACAAACATTTGACCCATTATTTCAAGGACAAAAGTAAAGTATCAATATTTTTTTCATAATCCTCCCAACACATAGCAACAAGCTCAAATTGAGTAGGTAATTCGACAATAGTTAGCTACCCAAACTATGGTGAACCCAAAGAATAATAGACAAAATACGCTTATCTACAACATAGCCTAAGAAAATATAGTTGATATTAATTTCATAAAATATGATAATTCCTAACTACATTTAGAAAACATATTGTTTAAACCTCCCTCTCCAACTATTATAAAATTCTTGATGAAGAAAAAATAGGATTTTCTTAACAAACCAAAGTAAGAACATAAGATTCCTCGAGTGAAAATTATTATTATTATTGAACATTTGTACCATTTGTAGAAGGTTTAGAGAAGGAAACTTCAATACAAAAACATTCACTTGTACAAGAATTTGAGCTCATGCAAGAGCTTAAATAATTAAATTTTTAGATCCCATTTTATATTTCTTAATTTTTTTCCCTAATATCAACTAAATTATCAAACAATTGTGTCAAAACCCTATGATAAAAGTGGAAATATCCTAAACCATTTAATTTGAAGGTAAGCTAGCTGACCTTTTAGTAAGGAAACTTCTTCCATCCAAGTATGGTAATCCAAGAAGCCTTGTGATATTATTATCAATTATAAGTCCATAAAAAATATTTAAGTAGATTTAAGTATTGTTATTAATTTCATGATAGATAACATATTGAAAACATTATCTCTACTTGACATACAACCTACCTCTACTATGTTAGAGATGTTTGACCAATAAATTTCCAAGACTAAGGATACCATAGAATGTGTTATTTTATTATTGAATTATAGGAATATCATATA
Organism: Sequoiadendron giganteum; assembly: GCA_007115665.2. Classification (NCBI taxonomy): domain Eukaryota; kingdom Viridiplantae; phylum Streptophyta; class Pinopsida; order Cupressales; family Cupressaceae; genus Sequoiadendron; species Sequoiadendron giganteum. Next base: position 376,249,393 of record CM021106.1, read on the forward strand.
CACTTTATGATACTTCAATCACAAACCAAAAAAAATGGTATCCATTAATATTAGGAAGGTCATGGCTTTCTATAACTACTTTCATTGACTATTGATTAGGGATCATGAAAATTTCAAATAGGCTCAATGCTTAGAAAATTTATTTATACCCACTTGTGAGACCTTCATTATATTTTTGTATCACTTGTGAGATATTTCTTCCTTATCAATGACTATAATAATTAACACATAAAAGGAAGTAGATGCTATCGAAAAAATGACCCAAAATATTCTTGTCAACTATTGATAAAATAACGTGATAATTTATTGTATCATTTCATTATCCTTTGGTAAATGTTTTTCCTATAGGTGAGACCTTTTATAATGAAGATACAAATATTCACAACTACAACCTCACCACTATCTATTAAATAAATTAATGAGTAAATTCAATAAAATTTCGTCAATCTATCTAAGCACCAAATATATTACAATCCAACTAGGTAAACATCTAAATATAATCATTTCGTTATTCATTGAAGAAGAACCAATTTTTTAATTTATTATATACAATTTTACAAAAAAATCCTAGAAATAAAATGATATAAAAGGGATTTTCCATAACATCTACACTTGTCATATTTATTCAAAATATGAAAGACTTGTAAGAAAACCCTAATGAAAGTTAAAACTTACATGATCAAAATTATAAAAAAATTACAAGTAGGATTCATATATCTAATTTTAGATAATGATTGAGTTTCCCATTAGTTATATAATCCCAAATAAAAATGGTGAATGGTGAATTTGTGTAGAATACAAAGATCTTAATAAAGAAACTTGGAGAGATAATTTCCCTTTACCATTCCTTGATTAAATTTAATAAAATCTATCTAGAAATAAATATTTTTACTTGGTTAGATTTAGTAAATATAACCAAATACAAGTAGCACCAAAAGACCAAGATAATATCCAAGGGATTGAGCTTAATTGGTTAAAGTGATGATTTCTCACTATGGAGACCCAAGTTCAAATCCCATAAATGACATGTATTATGGAATTATAAGTTGTAACTCTTTTTCTTCCATAATTGGCTTCTAAGGTGGAAGTGGTTTCTAAATAAGTCAAATTCTAAGTTTTGACTCTTGATCTTCCATAGGTGGCTTTTAGTGTGGTTTCTCAGAAGGAGTTGATATTAGTCTCATGGTTGTGCTCACAAGAGCATGCAAGTGTCTCATTTTGATTCGCGTATGAGAAAATAATTTTGAGCGATAAGCAATATTAAAAAATACCAAGATAATACCACCTTTATGCTCCATTGGGAAACATTTTCCTAAAAATTCTTACCAATTAGACTCTGTAATACATTGCCACTTTCCAACATGTGTTTTCTATATTTTTTGAGTTAAGAAATGAATATATGAAAGTATACATAGATGCTTTCTTTGTATATGGAGGATTCTTCGAAGAAGCCTTTAAAAATATAGATAATTTTTTTTATAATTTGTGAAAACATTAGTTGTCCCTAAGTCATAAAAATTCTTAATGATGGTTGTCTAAGAAATTATCTTTGGCCCATCACATCTCATTTTAATTAATAAATTTCAATCCTAAGAAAATTAAATTTATTACATAGATACCTCACCCATAAATTAGGAAAATGTTAGAACTTATCAAGCCATGTACAAATTATAGGTTTTTATTTTAAAATTTTAGTGTGATTATAGCATCGATATTTTCCTTGCTTATAAAAGATATTTTTATGGATAGATGAATGATAAAAATATTTTTGACATTATTATAAATTAGTGCTTAACATAGGTTATTTAATAATAAATAATAATGTGATTGACCACTTTAGTTATTAGATATTAGTTACTAGTTAGTTGTTAGGTGGTTTTGAATAGTTAGTAGGTTGAATGGCTATATAAAGTTGTAGAGACTCAAAATATCCTGATTGATATCGTGCACTTGATCCTGATTTACTAACACCAATTCTCCCTTAGTCATTTCCACACTAACTAATTAATTTCCTCCTTAAATCAGTTAATACACTTTATCGGATTTATTTCTTCAACTCATAAGGTTCTTCTTTTAATTAAATAAATCAACTTAATTATTTAATTAAAGTCCTAAGGTTCTTCTTTTAATTAAATACATCAATTTTATTTAATTAAATCCTAATTTTCTTATTTTAATTAAATAAATCAATTTTATTTAATTAAAATCCTAAAATTATAATATCCTCTGATATGATTTAAATAAACCCAAACATTTAAATCTTGTGTCACAAATCAACTAATCTCATCTAAGTTAATTAATCCTAAATTAATTAACTCCTAACACTAATCCCCCATTCCTCTAGCTTTTGACTCCACCCTAAGGTAAGTCAACCTTGGTCAAGTTGCACATGTGAATCAATTTATTTGATTTACTAATTACCTTATTTTATTTTAAAAGGGCATATTACTATAATATTCCACCCATTTGACTTTTCCCTCCCAAAGGACTTTTATCCTCTTTCTTGAGCCACCTTGACATTAAAGAGCTCTTACACAAGCCACCTTGGCTTTAAATGGAATATTACATATTCTCTTACACAAAGCACCTTGAAATTTATTCTTCTTACACATCACATCTCCCAAAATATGCTCACACATGTGTGAGCACATCTCCTCCAAGATTCATTAGCATGTTGACAAGTGGCATTATGCTATTGGTCTATTCTTTAATCCCACATTCATCAAACTCCCTCACTCTTCCATCCTTGGCTTCTATAAATAGAGACATCATTCTCACAATATGGATCCATCAACTAAGAGTATAATCACTATAGGCATTTGAGTTCATAGCATTTCATCTTTTCCGTCCATCTTAGCAAGATTATAGCCAATTTTATACATGTTCATCACAAATCCATCAGCAAGCTTATCAAGGGGTTAGGAAAGGTCTCCTTTCCACAACAAAGGAGCACTAATCCCCCTATGGGATGCTGGTTTGAGTATTAGAATAACATTCATTAGTAGTTTAGTTGATATTCTACTTTATTTTCAATGATCTATTGCTTAGATGAATTTTATAGGGAATTTTTCATTCTTACTTGTTTCTTGACTAATGATCACTTGTTTGTTCATGTTTGAGTAGGTATAGGAAGACAATTCACATTCTGGAGCTAGAAGGAGGGAAAAAATCTCAAAATTAAAACATTTTTTTTTCTATTTCCGCTATTTTTTTCATTTTATGTGCTTCTAGGACACAACAACGTTGAAGAGGACAGACAATGATGCAATCATTTCAGTGTCACTATATAGCGACATTGCCTCTATACCTAAAGAGTGATGTTGTAGTGATTTTCCTGATGCCTTGTCTATCAAACTCTAAAGAGCGACACTAGTGAATATCCCGATGCAATCACATGCTCTATTTTTTCACAAAGCGATGCTGGTTTCACCAGAGCGATGCTGGAAATGCCAAATAGTGATGCCTTCATGAGAAGCGACAATGGGTTTGGGTGAAAAGAAGTTTTCAAATTTATTTTAACATGTGCTTTTATGTTTTGATTTCCTTTCACCTTTGACCTATTTTGTAGCTTTATTTTTTCTAGGCTGATCAAATTTTGCAAGTTTTTGGTGACAAAGATGGAGAAGAAACAAGGAGAACTATCTATGGCATTTATTTTTTTGAAATTGTAAAAAATTATTTATTAACACTTTGGAGACATTTATAATCCCATATTTGGACATTGTTACCTTCAGTTTTAGGACTCAACTACATTTTCTTTGGGTTTTAAAAAGAACACACAAAAGTTTTTTTTTCTTTCTCAAAGTTGGTTAAAAAGAACCTTAGAAACTCACTAGATTTGATTTGGGCTTTAAAAATTGAACAATCAACTTCACACTCAAATTTGGTGCTCTAAAAAGAACTCACTTTTATCTTTGAGGATTTAAAAAGAACTTGTCTTTGTCTTGTTTTGTAATCTTCTTTACAAACTCTTGTCATTCAAATTTGTATGCACTTCTCTTGCACTTCATGATGATCTTGAGAATCAAAAGCATTTTAGTGAAATTATATTGTCTAAAATATTTCCTCCACATTTCAAATTTGGGTTTTAAAATTGAACAAAACATGTGAGTGTGAAGAAAAGGCATTGTGTGTACTCCCTCCTAAATGTGTTAGGTGGTCAAAATGTAAATGCACTCCTTCACTATTGCTTACTCTTAGAGAGCCTACCTTGGTGGAAAAAATTACTCACCCCAAGGGAATGACTCAAACTGGTAATGAGCTAAATGCCAAGCTACTCCCAATCAGTATATAAATTTGAATGTTGAGGAAATCTCAGCATTACAAGAGCTCCTATGGAAAATTACGTGATACTCTTTATATGGGTTGATCTTGCCTCTCGTGTGGCATTTTGGATAGGTGCCTTGATTATGAACTAATTTGTGTAGAAGCCAAAATCCCTATCTATTTGTTGGTGTTAGGAGGTCGGACCTCCAAAGTCGTCCCACGTACTTGCAGTTATATGTAGATATGAAGACTTTTCATGGAAAATTCATGAGAACTCAAAGCTTGGCTGACCTGAGAAGTGTGTGCCAAGAAAGGGGGAGCCAATGTAGTCAAGCTTCTAATCACCCACTTTGAATAAGTGCAACTGGAGAAATCCAAGTGGGAATCTGACAAATATTGCCTTTTCTATCCTAGGGTCGTGCATTGTTTCAAAATCAAAAATTTTGCTTGAGATCTTAAAAACGTGGAAACAAACATTCAACAAGGTCATTAGAATTTCAAACCCTTTGGAAAGAGAAAATACCTTTGAAAAAGCCCATTTATTACTATTTGTCCCTAGGGATTCAATCCTTAGAGGCTTCTATGTTTTTGGGACTATACCTCAATTTTCTCTCTCTAAAGTTAACATTAGGGAACTATTGCCTTTATTCTCTTGATTTCCACATAATGGACCTTGTGGGATGAAAAGAAACTGAGACTTAGACATTCAATTTGAAAATCTAAGAAAGAAAGTGTGGATGTGGTAAAAAAAATCAAATCTAAGCAAGATAAATGACAATTGAACAACATATGTGTTTCTTCTCATGATTTCAAAGAAAGTTAAGATCCCAAAGAAAAAGTATTTTTGCAAAAGCTTCAAGTTTTGGTGTCAAACCCAAAAAGTTGTTAGGAAATACATTAAGAAGTTAAACCTTAAGTAATACACCAAGATAAGAAATAAGTTCACATGGTTTTATAGACTATCCCTTTAAACAATCCAGATATGTATGCTCAATTTGAATCACTCATCTAAGTCAAATTTTGGTCTTTTGAATTTGAGTACTTTAGAAGTATAGCATGTTCTTCAATACCATGGTCTTGTAAAATAAGTTTTTCTAGGTTCAATCTAGGATCAAAATCAACACTCTCATCCATCCCTCGAGAAAAAAATCAAAATCCCATCTCACAAACAACTCTTAGAATCTTGGAAAAAATCATTCATTGTAGACTCTTGGCAAATCCTTCAAATCAAAATAAAAAATCATCTTGTTTGATTAAGTATGTGTGGATGAATCCTTCTTCATACACTTAGTTAAATTATCATCTTGTGGAAAAGTTTTACTCCAAGATAATATCCAACATCTTGGGTTTTATGAGTTCATTATCCAAAATCCAAATCGAATCCAAATTGAATCAAAGACCAAATCTAAAATCCAAAATCCAAAATTCAAAATTCCTAACGTCTAGTATCTCTCCAAGGTTCACACCATCCATATCTCATTTATCCCATCATCATCATTTGATCCTTACAAAAAAATTATATTTTCTTCTTTGTACCTAAAGTTTAGACCAACCTAAGGGGTTAGAGGTTCATCTTATATTCTTGAAAGTTGATCCTTATTTTATGGGCTAAACTAGATCTCAACACAAGAGAAAAATGGAGCAAAACAAAGAGACATCCACTTAAAGTGACTTGAGTCAAACAACACCTGAATTTAACCCCATCGAATCTAGCAATCCCCCACTCAATCTTCCTCAACACTCACAATATCCTCAAGAGGGAGGTTTCCAAGAGGATGACATGACCAAAAAACCCCCAAGAATGAATCAAGATGAAATCATGGAGATGGTCCAAAATTTTGAAACCCACAAGATTGTTAATACAATGATGAGACTCAATCCTTCACAATACATGCTAGCATTAGCAAAGGAAGGGGATAAACTCCCTTTTGATTATGATATAAGCACTATTGTGGAACAAGATCTTGGGGCTATTCCACCGATATCATTCACATCATCATTACAAAACATAATTCAACCCATCCCACAACCAATATCATCTCATGCTCCAAGCCAACCCATAGCTACCAAGGGGAGTTCATTGCTTCATGCTCTTCAAACACATCCCCTTGTAAATAGCCAAAACTTGGACAAAAATAATGTCCCTCAAGAACCAAATAATCTATACATTCCACTCATTTTCCATGATACCAACAATGCATCCACCTTCTCTGCAATACCGATATACTCTCTTGACACACACGGCTCTCTCCCCATGATATCACAAGGACAGGGGAGTTTATTTGGAAAAAATCTTTGATCCTTCATCATCACTTTCTTAAGGAAAATTACCACCATTTCCCCCGCTAACATCGACATCCACATCAATCCAAGGTTTAGTGCAACTTGCTTTACCCAACATACCAATCCAAAATCAATAGAATCAAATACCAAATCCTCCAAGCATGCCATCTATAAAAGAGGGGGACCAACCATTGCAAGGCCCTAGGTCATGAAAGGCCAAGAGCGGAAAGGCTACCCTAACTTACCTCAGTTTAAAGGATGGTTAGGATAGAAGGGATGAGAATGATGAGGATTATGTGTCCTTTGATCACCTTACATTCCCAAGAGCTGAAGGGAGAATAGATGAGTCGCTTTCCAGAGTCAACTCTGTGTCTCAGGTATCTCTCTAGCTGATGACAAAATCATTATTCTAGGATGACAGCGCGGTGCGTTGGTGTCTCGTATGTGTGTTGGTGTCCATACGACCAGAAAACTAGAGAGACAAGGTTTAAGCTCTAAGGAAGGACTAGCAGCCTAGTTTAAGAGTTTTTGAATTGATATAATGAGATGAAGAAGAGTGAAATGTAAATACCGATATGATAAGTGAAGTATATTATCACAAGGGTGACGAAGATGATTTGGTACAACAGTCTTCTCGCCAGCTTGCTCTGATATCTCTCCACCAACACACAAAAAAAGGGGGAAGTGTTGGGGCTGTTTAGGGGCTTGCCTTAGTAAAACTCCCATTTTGGTGTTTCCACCTCCACAGACAGAGAAGTTTGCAATGATAGGAATAGAGATAAATAAATAACACAAGCTACATACACAAAGAAACTACAAAATAGTACGTGCTTACTCAACCAAATATGATAGAGGAGATGAGAAGAGCCTACCACCTTCGTCCAAAGCACTCAAGGCTTGTGGAGGAGGGAATGAGAGGAACTCAAGCCTCTGCTACAATGGCATTTGTCCTGTGCTTGCACTATGAGAGTGATGTAGTGGTAGATTTCTGCAATGGAGTGAAAAGTGCTCCTACAAAGCTTGAGTGGATGAATGGAAATGGAGAGAGTGAATCCAATATCTTGCAAAACTACTTGAATGAAGGAGAGAGTGAAGAATATGAAGGAAAGGGTAAAAAATGACCATATTTGGGTCGACTTACTGAATAGGAGTGTTACACTTTGACTCCCAATCGAGAGTGTAACATCTCTGCAGACTCCAGCCCCAGGAGTCTATCAGGGATGTAAGCATGTCATGTGGACATCTGTATGCCACATGGTCATCCTCGATAGAAATTCCTCCACTGACACACAAACAAGGTGCCAAGTGTGATGTGGACAGCGGGATTAAGTGGAATTAAGCCTCTGCCTTAGGTTTTCTAAAGTGTAAGGGGGTAAAAGGTAATTTGCATTAGGGGTACAGATTCATGCTCATACATTTTCCCCCCACTTTAGCGAGCACAAGTATTGATGAGTGCTTTGGTAAAGTAGAGTAGTAAGAAAGTAACAGAGTAAGAGATGTATACTTGAACTGACGAGATAGAAGATCATGGTTTGGCAAACTCGGAAGTGTAGGAAAGGACTTCATAGTTCCACAAAACTAAAAATCTAAAGAAAGAAAGTGCCTTACAAACCCGTAGACCTGCAAGAAAGGTATCCTCCAAGAACTCTCACATGGAGGAAACCAAGAAAGCACCTTACAGAACTACAAACCTACAAGGAAGGTATCCTCCAAGAACTCTCACATGAAGGAGACTGAGTGAAGGGGACTCCGTAGAGTTAGAGAAGGCGACATGTTTACCCACAAATAGAACATATCAGGAAGCAGCTACGCAGGTGAGTGAACAGATAGTCACGCAGACCGTCACTAAGTAGTAAAACTTTCAAAGGGGTCCCTCAGGAACCCTTCAAAAGGAAGGAGGGTCCACTCAAGAGACACATTCTTTAAAAAGTGGAGTCTAGTCGGGCTGCCCCCAAGCTAGACATAAAGATGTGAGGATGGTCTAGTTGGGTTTCCCTCAGACTAGATGTCAAGGTGTGAAGTAAGTGTAGTCGGGTTGCCCCCAAGCTAGATGACATAAAACTGTTAAGAGTTTTTGAAGGGGTCCCTTTGGAACCCGACGTGAAAAAAGAGGGGTCCACTCAAGGGACACACTGTTCAAAAGCTACCATCTTCCTTCTCGAATCAATTCATCACCAAGGAATCCTTTTGAATGATGTTCAATTCATCAAGGAATTCGAAAGAAAGGAGATGTGCTCAAGCGAAGGGAAGACGAAGACCATTCCCACTTCGGAGGATGGTTTCCAAGTCCTTTCTTTACGAAACCATAATGAAGGAAACATGTTCCACTAGGGTTTCAAGTTGAGAATGCAATTCTGACAAAGGAGTGTGTGAAGGATCTTCGAGAAAATATTCGTTTGACAATGAATTTTTTTCTAAAGACCAAGTAATGTACAAGAGGCATTGTCACACATTAAAGGGACAACTCAAGCAAAGAAGATATAAATATAAAGAGAAAGGTAAAAGAAAAGAGAACACAAACAAAAGGCACAGCAGGATCTGGTTTCGTGGGGTAAGGTCCAAGTTTATTTATATATATTAGGTAACCATGGTAAGAGGTGAAAGATCATCAATCCCCTACCATATCAGGAAGAATACACAAAATAAAAGTGAAAATAAAAAATGGGTCAACATGGAAGGAGGCCTAAATGCTCCTAACACTTTGTATCGTCCACAATTTACCAAAATTCAATCACAAACATGGAAGAATAGACATTAATATAGAAGAAGGTCTACCCAAAAAACACCATGCCTATATCCAAGCACCAACAAGAGTGATGAGGGTCCTCTAGGCTCATATAGCATGATTATGGGGGAAAACATCACAATGCACACACATCTAATCTAAAGATCAAGAAGAGGATCTCCCCTTAAAACTGGTCAACCAAGAGGTCACCATCTTCCCACTCTAGATCATCATAGGGGGAAGGATGATGAGCCTGTAGTGGTGTAATGTTAAGGGGAGGATCTTCTAATCCTCCCACAACAAGGGCCAAGGCAGAGGAATCTATGAGGTCTTCATCACTTAGCCTTTGTGGGTCCAAGGTCAACGACCTCACAAAGATTGGTGACAAGGTCAAAAATTCATCCATCGAGTTAAACATACACTTAACGGGAGTTTCATGCTTCACCTTGGCGGATGAAGGAGTTTGTACCCAAGGTTCATCATTGAGCTCACTGAGGGACTCAAGAGCGGTGAAAAACTAGGGGGGACGTCGGGACTGGTTTCGCTACTAGGATAGAAAAAGTCAACTTGGGGCCACCTTTTAGAGAAGGTGGGCTCTTCTTATGTCCCGCATTGTTGGAGAGGCCACGCTCTACCTTATTCTTCATCGGAGGAGGTGAACTCCCCATAGACGAAACAAGGAGGGTCGAGGGAGAAGAGGAAAAAACCATAGTGGATACAACTGAAGTGTTCACCATATCCATAGGCTTTAGGAAAGGAAAGACATTTAGGATGGAAGTCAACAAGGGTGACTCTGCCAAAGGAGCGATGATCACTTGTACCTTTCCAGGTGCATGTGCTCTCATAGTGGGAGCCAAAAGAGATTCAGAGATGGAAGGAGGGAAAGAGGAGGACGCAGTAGGAGGTGTAATCTTCTCCTCTTCCTTCTTTTGTGAGGAGGATTGCTTAGCTAGGAGGGCCTTTTTCGATGCTTATGCTCACGTGCAAGGTGGTTCCTACAACTCTTTGAGCTAGAAACCGAAGTTTGCAAAGGATGAAAGGATTTTGTTTAGCCACGAGAGTATCTTCCACAACTATTTCCAGTGGAAGGACAAAATCTTGAATGGGAGAAGAAGGGGTAGGTTCAAAAACGACAGGAGGAGTCAACTCTAATGCCTCGGTGGCGGGCCTCTTCCCGTTCACTATTTTAGGATCATGGACAGTAGGAAGCTGTAGAGGTGGAGACAAAGAGGATTCTCCATGGGGAGATTTTTTCTACCATACTGAATGAGCCTAGGCTCTGTGGGTAATATGGGAAGATCCAATGTAGGATGCTTGGCCTTTCACCAAGTGGGCACCATGGGATTCTCTCACAAGAATAGGATAGAAGCATATGGTAGAATGGTTTGGCAAGAGGAAGCATCGGGTTAAGCAATGGAAGGGGAAGAAGGAGGATATCAAGACCTTTTCTCTTCTTCTCTCCTACGTGCCTTGGTGGCATCACTATTGGATTTTAAGCAAGCTCTATGTGAAACAACATAAGGCAACAAAGGGTATCTCACCTTCGGCCCAGCATGTCCTTTCTTATAGTTTTGATACGTGCAGTGTAGGAGGTCCTTACTAGGTGAGAGAGGACCAAGGGATGCAGGCCAAAATTAATCTAAGGTATAGCTACCACATGCAACCGGTGATTTATAACCAGTGTCATGGACAATGTGTACCGAACCTCCATGAACAAACTTTAGACGCTTGTGTATAACTGAGGGAACTACGTTCATAGCTACTATCCAAGGAATACCTAGCTTCAATATGAAGAGTTCAGACCCTGAGATGATGTCAAAATTAAGGCTCATAGATTTAGGTCCAACAAGGACCGATAGGACAATACTCCCTATAGGAGGTACAAAAATTTTGTCGTGTGTGCAAATGGTACTCTCAGGTGCATCATACCCATCCTTGTGTAGGAAGTTAATGAACATGATCTCCTCAGTTATGATATTCACTTGCGATGTCATATCAATGAGAAAACCTACTACAATATTTCTATTTATCCTCACAGGAATGTAAAGAGAAGATGGATCTCTATTGAAGCCCATCAGAAGTTCCTATGAAGTGAAGGTTATACTAGTACCAATACTCATAGTCTATGCAAAGGGAAAAGGTTGATTTAAGAAAGAACCCATCATGCATGATGAGTCTAGATTTTAGGCTAGTTATGGGTAGAGTCCATAATATATTTGTTGAAATTACCATGGGCTTTGATATTGCATGATTGACACTTTTATATAATTTCTTTCAAACCTTAATAAATTTGGGTTTAATTCCCTTTCTGCCAGTTTTAATGATATTAACTTATTATGTGGACTATCTATATTAATCTTGCATGTGATTGATGGATGTTCTTTAAAGAAAATTTTAGCTATGCAGTTATTATGTGTACTAACATTGCCATGCAAACATGATTGGAAATGCTAAGTTGAGAAACGCAACCGCCAACCGGTCATGCAGAGGAAGTGCGCAAAGGTCAATTAGAGAATGATGATGTCAGATTCCCATGTCAGTCACATGTAACCACCTTATGCCAATATTTAATGACATTGGGCAATGTGGGCATTACTGTAGTGGTTGAGTCCATGTTTGGGCCTGCATGTCTAAATGGATTCCTTTGCATGTGTAACCGCCCTTCCACTTTTTTCTTTGTTTTCCCTAAATGGAATCCTCTCAGTTAGTGGGAGTTGACTTCCCTATTTTAGATGATAAATAAGATTTGGATCCTCCTTCTGAGGAAGTTGATCACCAAGTTATTGTACCAGTTGAGAATACCAAACATACTCTTTTTGTATTTGCATTTTCCAATGAATGAAATGAGATTATGAATTGAATATCTAAGTTTAATCTAAGTTTGCATTAGTTCTAGAGGATACTCATCCAAGGGGGCCCACTTGGTGAGTAATCCATTAGCTTAAATAGATTAATATTAGTTTATGTTCAGTACTTAGTAAGAATCTGGCATTGATTGTTCCTACAACCACTAGAATTCCATTTTGTGAATGTTCCTGTAGCCAAAGTGGGTTGAGTAGTTTCTTTTTTGCTACTTCGAATTTAATTTATGTTATGTAAGTTTAGTTCGAGTTTTATTATTGAGTATTGTTCAGCCTTTTCTTAATTTCTTTCCATGAAATTTACTTTCAGTATTTTAAGTCTTTCTTAGTTGTAGAATGAAGGTGACTACTTTGAAGTTCCTAGTGCACATACTATGTCAACCCATTTCAAGTTCACGTCCCTGGGTTGACAAGTTAAATGTACCTTCATGATGGTTAAGATGGCAATTCAAGTCATATTTCCAATCTCTGAATCATGGTTGTGAAGGCTTAGTTATTAAAATCATTGTAGGAGGCCAACATTTCTGGTGCCATTGCTAGGGATGGTGTCAAACTAGTGAGTCTTTTGGAGTCATTGATAGTTTTCTCCTACTATAGTATTTTTTGGAGTTTTCTCTTAGTGTTAGAAGTTATGATCCGTGATTTTTTTCCCACCCATTCTTTGTGTGAGTTGGATGATACTAAGTTGATATTGCATGGATAGAATAAGAAGAGATACCTATGGGAGATTCCTTCCTAATAATCCAGAGCCATTTCAGCTAATAAAGCTTCCAAATCCACCCAAAAATGAAGAGGAAGAAGAGACACATCCCTTTGTTGATGTATTCCCTAACTTGACTAGTTCTGAAGTTTCCCTTGAAGATCATAACCTAGCTGAAGAACCTTCTATTCTAGAATTTCATCAAGTAGGCATGGCTGATGCAAATGGAGACAGGCCTAACAAGCAGAACCAACCAAATTTTTCATTTCCCATTACTGAAAAAAATGAAGTAGATAACCTAAAACATATCCCTGCTTCGGTCCTTCCTAAGTTCTATGGACTTGTCATAGAAGACCCTGATACATTCTTGTTTTAGTTTGATAAACTCTGTAGAAGCTATGACTATACCACTGATTCCCATAGACTCAAGCTATTTCCTACCACTTTGAAAGAAGTTGCATTAAGATGGTTTATGAGCCTTGGTAGGAACACTATGGTGACTTGGGAAGACATGAAGACAAAATTCCTTGAGAAATATAAGGAATATTGCAGGGGTAGTGATATGAGAGGAGGTGACATTTTCATAATGCAAGAAAAAGAAGATGAGAGCCTAGAAGATTTCATTTCAAAGTTTCTATTTTTTCTGAAAAAATATCCACACCATACACTGAGTGAAGATTCACAAAAGTTTCTTTTTTTGATAGGAATTAGTGAAAGTTGCACTGATGCCTTGGATTTGATGGTTGGGGGAGATATCACTCAAGTTCCTTGGGAAAATATTAAGAAGCTATGCCAAAACTATTCTAGGGAAGCTTCAAAGAAAGGAAGAGCTTACCAATCCTCTATGGGTAAGTCATCCACCAGTGTAGTCTCAAGAATGAAGATTACTAATTTGCTAGCAGATTTCAAGCAAGGTATCATCAAAAATCTAGCTACTCAGTTGGATACACTTCAAGCCAAGAAAAAACATGAGGAGGTAGAGGCAATACTGACAAAATATTTCCCTCATTATAGACAAAAGAAGAAGGACTACCGATGCAAGGTGATAACTAACATTGGCAAAAAGAAGATTTCACCTAAGTTCAAACCAATCCAAACTGAGGAAGACCAAGTCTAATTTGTTGCATAGAAGATTCTGTGGGCTTCAAGACAAGGTATGCCACCAGATCCACTATATTTTGTTGGGCCATATTTCAATTCTTATTCATCTGGTAACCAGTGGCAACCCCCTTGTCCATCCAATTATAGAGGATACCCACCACAGTCTTGGGGTAACCCTCTGAATGCTTGGTCCAATTATCAAAATCCCTCACCTCAGTGGCACCAACCTAAGGGGAGTTGGCAATAGTTTCAAGGATCTTGGAAGCCACCTCCAGGAAACTAGCAAGAAATATCTCAATGGAGAGGTGGCCAACAATGGACAAACCAGACAACAAGCTACATGGAACCACCTTCGTAACCCCAACAACCTACTATAATGCCTCCTCCTACTAATCCAAGCTCAAATGCTCCTAGACCTACTTAGTTACTAGCCTAACCCACACCCAACCCGAATAACAAACCACAACAACAACCTATATATTTTTCTAATCCAAATCATTTCCTTGTATATGCTATGAGTTTAAGTGACATATGTCTACATTTAGGAACTACCTTGTCAGCCCCTTCCACCCCATTATCACTAAGCTTCCTATGGAAGAGCAAGATGATGAGGCCCTGTACAGACCTCATAATTTTTTTTCACCTTTTTAATACTTTATATATGTCTTTAAAACTCATAATATTTTCCTTTATGCATGTTTTATGAACTTATGGATGTATAAAGACTTAGATTATGAATGGTTAATATAAGTGTTTATTTTTGTTATATGCATGGTTAAATTGTGGTGATTAATTTATGAATGTTTTATAACACGTGTACATCTGAAGCCAATATTTATTTCTTAGCCAAGTGATAATTGATTCTATTTAAAAGTGATGAATGGATGGATTGTTTGTGACTCATCCTCAAATGAGTTATGATTCATTGATCTCCTTTTCTAACTCATCATGCTGAATGAAGATTATGCCAACTACAAACTTGAGCTCCAACAACGCATGTCTAGTTCACAAATCTGAAATTCAATGCAACTAAAGGAAGTTAAAAATATCCATGCCAACTTTATTCCTGTGCACGAGGATATATTTTAGACTTAGAGTAGATTAATTTTACCGCTTATTTGTTGTTTTTAAAATAATGATGGATATTTATATCCAGAGCCAACGTAGTTGGATGTTAGATCATATCAAGTTTTTGATCTTGCTCGTTTAATTTACCTTCTATTTTTAAGTTAAAATCATTTATGTAATTTATCCCTATCTGGGCACATTCTCTGGAAATAAGAAGAAAGTTGATCTCAAAATCTGTGTTAAATATTCTTTCATCATGATTTTTGAATGAGGTGATCCTGTTAGTTGTTAAGATTTATTCATCACTGCTATGTTTCATTTTCTATTTTAGTTCAAGTTGAAATAATTTAATTGTTGTGACTTGAAAGACGGTCTAGATTAAAGTTACATTGCATCATTGTTTTACATTGTTCTATTTTATCGAGTTTTTTAGTTCATTTCTTAGTTTAAAAATCATTTGCATATCTGAGAAAGTCTAAGTTATCATTTTAATGGATTCTATGCAAAGAGGAACAATTACTTGTCGATTTAGTAAGCAAGGAATGGAATAGTTTATTTTCAAAGCAATTAATTAAGTTTTAAGTAGATTTCAAATTCTTCAAATTAGACTAAGTTAATCTTCCATTCCCTCATAAACTAAATTGTCCCAGAATGAAATATCTTTGTTTAAATTCCATTATGAAGGTTATGTAGAATGAGTCAAGAATAGAAGGTTAGTACAAAAACATTTTTGAAAAAGAAAAAGAATTCTCTGAATCTCTCCTAATCGGGTCAAAACTACCAAACCCCCCCCAAAACGATCCAACTCTTACCGTAGATAGCTTTAGACACCCCTGGGTTGATATTAAAGAAATTAAATGAGTGGGAATTGTGACATCAATGAATTCCTACCATAATTTTTGGTGCTGTTTCTAGGGACACATTTGGCTTTAAAAAGAAAATCTAAGCCTTAAGTGTCGGTAAGATCAGTTAATGAACAGGTTCAGAGATCAGTCTAGAAGACTTGTAAGAGGAGAATTAGAGAACCATCAAGAAGAATCCCAGCCTAGTGCTACAAGTTCACCCTCTACTAGGATAAAATCCACCCAGTCATAAATTATGGGAGACAAAGATCAGGAGGAGTTTTCTAACATAATGTTTTCCTTTCCCATTGCCATAAATGTTCGAGCTAATGAGCCACCAATGAAAAATATCTCACCCTCTAATTTACCAACATTTTGAGGGAAAACTTTAGAAGATCCTGATCAGTTTTTATTCGAGTTCAAAGTGTTATGTCACACTTATCATTATACATCTGACAATCAAAAATTGAAATTATTTCCATCCACTCTTAAAGAATCAGCTTTATGTTGGTTTATGGGATTAACTGCAAATTCAATAAATACTTGGGATGAAATGGAAATGATATTCCTAAATTAATATCAAGATTATTGCAGAGTTAGGGATATGAAGGAAGAACTATTAAAAATGAAGCAATTGGAAGACATGATTCTAGAGGACTATGTAGATAGGTATCAATTTGTTCTGAAAAGGTGTGGAGATGGATTAGATCAAGAAAATAGTAAATCTATCTTTTTAAAAGGAAATGATGATGATTCCAGAGATGCCTTGAATTTGATAATTTCAAGGGGATATTAATAAATAGTCATTTGAGCAAATTATTGAAATTTGTAGGAATTACTCCAGAACCAAACCAGGGTATAGGAGAAGGAACAAGGATTCTTCATCTGATGTTTCTAAAGTTATGGAAGAAATTGTAAACTTACAAGAAAAAATTCTCCTTCATCTCAATTCTCAGCCTGATAAAAGAAAAGTTAAAACTTTGGCCATCTACTGTCCTAAATGTAGGGATAAGCATCCACTGAAGGAATTTCCTCTTAATCAAGTAGATCTATGTGACATATGTGAGAAAAAAATATCCTACTGGTAAATGTAGTCTCCTTCCCTAAATTAGGAATCAATTGAAGAAACCAGTAGAAGAGGAACTGAATTTTGTAGGACAAAGACAGTTTAACCCTACCTTTGGTCACCCTAGAAGTAATCCCAAATGGGGTTCAAATTAGTGGAATAACTAATGGAATTATCCCGGTCAATGGAATCCCCAAGCCCAGTGGAATCCTCAACAGATGCAAAATCCACCCATGACTAACCCTTGGGTACCATCATGGGGACAACCTGAATATCCACAATGGAACCAACCTTAGTGGCAGCCAAACCAATCTCAATGGAAGAAAAATCAGACCCAATGGAAGCCTAACCAGTGGCAACCTAATCAAGGAAATAATAAATGGAAGAATGAGGGGGAAAGAGACCCTTGAATCAGAATCAGTTAATTGGACAAAACCAACAGTCAAGCTCTAAACCAGTCAATCATCCCTAGATACATGCTCAGCTAGTTCCTAATCCTAAGAATGTTAAACATCAACAACTTGCCTATAATTTTGATCCTAACATAGGTAATTTGAAAAAAATTGAAATAGGAGATATTCATTTAAGGAATAGAGTTGTACCATCAAAACTTGATGAAACTAAGGAAGATCAACAACAAGATTTAGTGAAGGAGATAAAAAAATAAATCAATAAAGATCGTGTTAAAGAAACACCATTTCCTTCATGATTTCATAAAGAACCATTGGTTGAACAAGTTGATAAACAAGATGATTTGATTGATCCTCAAATTATTGATTAGCTTAAAAAATAAAAGTTGAAATTCCCCTGTTAAGGGTTATTCGTGATATCCTAGAGATCAAACAGGTAGTTAAATCTCTATGTTAAGACACTAGGATGGAAAAATAAATTTCCCCCTACAATTCAAGTTGGAGGAAAGTTGTCTGATGTCCTCTCAGGGAAGTTAATTCCACAAAATTATGGTGATCCAGGAAGTCTTGTGATTACCCTTATCATTAATGGTATTGAAATTCAGAATGTTCTTATTGATTTGGGAGTTGCCATTAATGTTATTACTACTGAAATAATTGAAAAGATAGGGATTATGAATGTTAAACCAACAACTACAATTCTACAATTAGCTGACCAATCAATTGCAAAACTTGAAGGAATTCTTGAAGATGTCATTATCACTATCGACACCTGGGATTATCCTATTGATCTTCTTGTTTTACAAAATAAATAGAGAAAGAGGGGTTATCCTATTATTTTAGGGAGACCTTGGTTAGAAAAAACTATTGCACTCATTGATTGTAGATCTGGTAGTATGACTATTTCTAATGGGATGAAACATAAAGATGTGACTCTGTATCCACCAAATAAACCATATTTAACATCTGATAATCAAATTTGGATTGATGATCCTGATTCTGAGGATGAGGAAATAAGGGGCCTTGCAATGATGACCTTGGCAAAGCATGTTGATGAATATCAGGATTCTGTATACATAAGAAAAGAGGATCTAGGAGAATGTAGTGATTCTAAAACTCCATCATGTTGTCATTTTTCTAACATCACAAAACATGATGAGAATCCGTTACTTCATCAAATTATACCACATCCTTGTCCCTTGAACGCTTTAATTGGTGATCCCTCAAATCTTCAAGAAAAGTAAAAACAAATCCTTATTCAAGCTGACAAACCTTTACTTATCAATAGTGCCTTAATAGAAAAACAAGGGGAAGGATTAAAAGGAATTCTAGAGAAAAATATAGGAGCCTACACTTGGGATTATAAGTATATGAGAGGAACTCATCCAGAAATATGTACTCAACACATCTATACTAAGGAGTCAAACCTACAAGACAACCTCAGAGAAGAATTAACCCTGCTCTAAGAGACTTTGTGAAATTAGAGATAGACAAATTACTCTAGGTAAAGTTCATTTATCCTATCTCGGATAGCAAATGGGTTTCTCCATTAGTTATTGTACGTAAGAAAAATGGGAAATGGAGAGTGTGTGTGGATTATAGAGAAATAAATAAAGCTACAAAGAGAGATTATTTTCCATTTCTCTTCATAGATAAGGTATTGGATAATTTATCAGGAAGTAGTTATTTTTCCTTTCTTGATGGGTTTAGCGGATACAACTAGGTCCAGGTTGCTTTGGAGGATCAAGATAAAATGGAATTTACATGTCCATGGGGTACCTTTTCTTATAGGGTCTTACCTTTTGGATTATGTAATGATCCTGCAACCTTTCAATGTGTTGTTCTTGCTATTTTTGCAGATCTAAAAACATGTGTAGATTTTATATGGATGATTTCACAGTCCATGGGAAAACTTATGAAGAGTCTTTAGAAATCCTGGATAGAGTCTTAAAAAAATGTAAAGAACATAGAATGTCATTAAACCATGAGAAGATTTTTCTAATGATAACAAAAGGAATTGTTTTGGGTCATCATGTATCAAAAGAAGGAATAAAAGTAGACCCAAAGAAAGTTGAAATAACTTTACAAATACTTGTACCTCAAATTCAAATAGATGTAAGGAGGTTTTTGGGACACTTTGGTTTTTATAGAAAGTTTATTGAGGGATTCAGTAAAATTGCAGGTCCACTCTTTACTTTCTTGAAGAAAGAATCTGAATTTTTGTGGACTTCATCTTGTTAGGAGTCATTTGATCAAATCAAACAAGATTTAACAACTTCACCCATTATTGCTGGTCCAGTTTGGGGTGAACCTTTTCATATTAATACAGATGCCTCTAACTTTGCAATAGGAGCAGTTCTTGGGAAAAAGGATGAATCTGGAGCAATGCATGCTATATCTTATATAAGAAAAAACCTCAATCCAACATAACTTAATTACACTACCACTAAGAAGGAATTCCTAGCGATTGTATTTGCTATAAATAAATTTTGACATTATATCATTAGATATAAAACTTTTGTGCATGCTGACCATGCAGCTATTTTTTATCTTTTGAATAATTTTTTTGTGGGAGGATGTATAATTAGATGGTTGTTATTACTATAGGAATTTGATATAACCATCTTTGATAAGCTAGGTAGAGACAATTTTGTAGCTGTTTTTCTATCAAGAATGGCTTTGTAGGGTAATACTGAGCCTGTGGAGGATGTGTTTCCTGATGAACATCTATTTACAATATCTATTTAGTCACCATGGTTTACTGATATTGCAAATTACTTAGTAACGGGGAAATGTCCTTATTTTTTACAAAAATAGAAAAAGAGATTGATTAGAGAAAGCTCTCAGTTTGAATGGATTAATGGTTGTTTGTTTAAAATGTGCCCAGATCATGTAATGTAGAGATGCATGCAGGAAACTAAAGTATATGATATATTGAAAGCATGTCATGATGAACTAGGAGTAGGACATTACTCCATAATAAGAATAGTGCATAAGATCTTGGGGGTAGGCTATTTCTAGCCTACTATGACTAAGGATACATCTCATTACATCAGACATTGTGATCAGTGTCAAAGAATGTGAAGACCTACAAGATCAACTAAGATTCCATTACAGACACAAGTGTCACTTGAACTGTTTGAAAAATGAGGTATTGATTTTGTTGGCCCAATAGATCCTCCATCCAAGGGAAATCATTACATACTTGTATGTACTGATTATGTTACAAAATGGGTAGAAGTCAAAGCATTGCCAACTCCTAGAGAGGAGAAAGTTGTAGATTTCATATACAAGAATATTCTACAAAGATATGGAGCACCTAAAGAACTTGTGTCAAATCAAGGGCAATAGTTCATGTATGTAATGCTTCAAGAATTTTTAGAAAGATATCAAGTTCAACATAGGAAATCATCACCCTATCATCCTCAAGAAAATGGGTAGGTAGAGGTGACCAATAGAGAACTAGAAAATATTCTCACAAAAATAGTCTCATCTAAGAAGAATGACTGGTCTAATAGGTTAACTGAAGCTAAATGGGCATACAATACAATATGGAAGACAACTACTAGATTTTCACCATATGAGCTAGTTTATGGAAAAACTCCTATCTTTTCTATTGAGTTTGAGTTAGAAACACTTAGAACAACTGTGAATGTGGGGATAGATCTTATTGAAGCACAAAAGAATAGGATAATCCAACTGAATAAATCTGATGAGATGAGAACTGAAGCTTTGCACCAAACATAAATCATTCAAGGCTAGAGGAAACAATGGCATGATAAAAAAAATCCACAGTAAGAAATTCATTATAGGTGATTGGCCTTTGTTGTTTGATTCAAGATTTTAGGAATTTAAAGGAAAACTACATACAAGATGGCTTGGGCCATATGAAATTGAACAAGTATTTGACAATTGAGTTGTTTGATTAATACCCATAGATGGGGAGAGAAAAATAATGCTAGTAAATGGGCATAGGCTCAAGCTTTATCAGAAACCAACATCGAAGGAGGAATTTATCATAGAGATTCAAGCAAGAATTGAGAATTTTACTAAGGAAGATTTTTCTTCTTTGGGTGAAATGATCAGTCCTTATATCCATTATTGATGGGTATAAATAAACAAAGTAAATTGAAAACCAAAAATGGTGGTTTACTTTGCAAAAAAAAGGAAAGAAAAAAAAAGAAGAGAAAAAGAGGTCCTGATCATGCTTGATCAGAAGAATTGAATTAACTCGAGATCATAATAACTCTTGATCATACCTAATTAAAAGAAATTCCAAATGATCAAAATTTTCATACTCACTCTTGATCTCTTCCGATCAATTGCTATTGATAAATCAGGCTTGGAAATATTTTTGAATGTTAACTATGATAATTCATGACAATCATGAGTGCTTAGAAATGATCATGTTATGTTAGAAGCTTTTCAACTTCGTTTATTACTAATGTGTTTGTGTAAATATGCAGGTACAAGGTTAATTGAAGAATTCAAAATTAATGACTTAACACATGGAAACAAGTGGGCTCGCACAAGGTTCGAGCTCAACATGTCTTGCATTAATTAATGCTAATTTTATTGAGATAGATTGTTTTGCAGATTGTATGACTTAAGTGGAAACGTATTACCATTATTCTCCATCATTTAGAATTTCCATCATTAATAGGTAAGCATTTATATCTCTAGGCATTTTTCAAAGTTTGAGGTACATTCAATATAGTTTATAAAGTATACTTAATAGATGAAATTATGGTTGTTTTAAAAGCCAAATATAATTTGTTTTAAACGTACAAATGAACACCTCATTACTTAATTGGGTAGTAAATATGATAAGATGGGTTTCAAGGCAAAGTGATGGGCAATCAAATTGAGATGTATATGACACACTATTGTTAGTACATTGATGAGACATAATAGGCATGAAAAGTACATGCAGTTAATACTACATTCATTATGATATCTTGTCGATCATTTTTGAAGGGAATTAACGTCGCCATTTCAAACAGAAGAGGATTGCCATTTCTGGAAATTGATTTTCGACATTGTTGGTAATCTCCGAGCTTCTAGAATTTTAGTATTGTAAAAGGGGGGTATAAGAGAATGGTGGAAACAAAGGGAATAGATGTTGAATCTAGAAGGTATTTACAACAATCTAAATTGTTAGATTTCTTGCTTAAATATGAAGGCTATGAGTGGGAAATTATGCTAGAGTTCATCAAAAACTTCCATATCAACTTTACTATGGTTAGGGGAGAACCCATTGAGGTATCCATTGCTATAATTAGTTCTTTGTGTATAATTCTAGCGAAAGGTGATATTATTCAACCTCGACTTTCAAATTTGCAAGAGCTTCTTGAAATCTTTCATGTTCCAAGTGAGCCTTTTCCAGTTTTTCACATACACAAAGGGAAGAATAAGGGTATTGTGCGTGGAAGTTTTCAAGAATCCTAGGCATCCATTTCACTCTACATTATGAAGTTATTCACCTACAAAGGTCAGTTTGCAACTATTCTAGGTCCACCACTCAAATTATTGAGTCATGTCAGGCATGATGCAACTAAACCTAAAGTAAGGGTTAATTTACCTACTTTTCTCTTTTCTCAACATCTAAAATGGTTGTTAGATGAAAGGAAAAAGAAAATAGAGTGACACATCATGGTCTAATGCATTTAATAGTTAAGCACCATTTCATGCAAAAACCTAATTGGGAAGAGGAATGGAGGAAATTTCTATTAAATACTAATAGGGAAGAAGGAAAACCTAAAATCCCTGAAGGCAGAACACTTAAAATAGAGAAAACTAAGGTTTTAACTAAAAACCTAGTTAAACTTATTGGTAGGCCTAAGAAGCAAAGACCAAGGAGTTTTACTCCTACAAAGAAAAGGAAAATAGAGGGTTTAACAGAAAACCTAGCTCAACTAGTAAGGGAAACTAGGAAGCACAAGTCAAAAAGATCTATTTCAATAAAGAAGAGGAAAATAGAAGAAAAGAAGACCCCAAAGAGTCCTGATACTAAGAAAAAGAGTTCTAAAATGAAGAAGAAAAATGTGAAAATTGAGAGACCCAGAAGGACAACTAGGTCAGAAACACAAAGGATGGAAAAAGAAAAGTTAGAAACTGAAAATGATACTTCCACCATCAATCTTGATGAGTCTGGGGAAGAAAAAATTGAAAAAGATAAGGGTGAGAAAAATGAACATGAAAAAGGAGAGCTTGAAGAGGAGGTATTGAAAGAAATGGAGCCTGAAGAAGAAAGGATGGAAAAATAAGAAGGAGAATCACAACCTCCAATGTAGGGTCCAGAATGTACCCCTCTATAGGAGAATTTGTCAACTCATAATTCCCCTATTCGGGATGTTAATTTTTTTGACTCCTAACTCTCCTTTTCAGGATGTTGATATATCAAATATAGGGGTTGAAGATGAAGTTGAAATACTAAATATAGATTTTTTTTAGGTAAGTGAAATGCCAAATGTTGAAATTGAACAAAAAGACATAATTCAACTCAATGAAGAAACATTTATCCATCATGAAGGAAAAAAACCCATAGAAGAAGAGGAAACATTTTCTGATTGTTAAAATTTAAAAGAAAGAGAAGAAGAACAAATTTAAACTTCTCTCAGAATATCCAAGTTAGAAAAATAATTAGAAGAGTTTAAAATGAAAAAAATATTATTAGAGGAAAAATTAAGGCAAAAAGATGAGGAGACATCAAAATTTCAAATATAAACAAATCAATTGAAAGAATAGTTTGAAAAGGAAATTAGTTAGTTGTTTTTCTAGTTAAAAGAAAAAAAAGAAAAACTGACTCAAAAGACCATTCAAGATGAACAAAAAGATAGAGAGATCCATAAGTTAAAAATAGAATTGGAAACAAGGACTAACACAGATATGAAAGAACAACAACAACTGCTCAACAAGTTGTCTCTTCCATCACCTAAGGAACAACATTAGGAGCAAACAATAGGGCCTAGATACCTTTCCTTAATAGCTATGAAATACAAAAAACTTAATAAAGAACTCCAAGAGCAATTGGATAAGATCACAAAGGAAAAGGAAGAAGCAAAGGAAAGGGTAATACAGATTGTAGATATTTCATTTGTCTTAGTTTGCACTAGGACACCTTTTGGAGTGTATGGGTTGTTTCTTAGAGAACTATTCTTGAAGTGGAAGTTGAATCAAATTGTGCTAAAAAGACCTACTAATTTTTGGACAAACTATGAACTCATGGATTATTATTCCAATAGTTGTCTAGACATTCAAAATTAAATGTGTGAATTCTTCCAGCATGGATTCCTCATGTGAGATAATTATTACTCATTACTCAATCTCTATCTAGGTGAACTTAAAATTAAATCCTTTGTTTTATTGTTGAAAAATCATGTTGAGTAGTTAGCCAGAATGGAGGAATATAGAAGCATACAATAGACATATGGATTGCCAATGAGAAATGAGTAACCAAAATAAATCCATTACATTAAAAAATTCAGGTCCATGTTAAGGCTGAATGATGTCACTTCGGTTTATGTCAATAATTTGTTAGAAAGCATTGCAATTTTTTAGAATATTGAGGGAAATCTTTCTCCTATAGCTATCTAGGCTTGTGAAGAAAGATTCAGATCACTTCCAGATGCAATAAAGAGGAGAGAGCTAATATTGCCAAATAATCTCAAATGGAGTTTGACACGTGTGAGACATGTAATCAATTTAACTCATGAGCAACAAGAATTATGGATTGATATGAGATTCAAAATGCCTATCATTATTATGCTTGCACCTAAATTTAATGCATCTTCATAGATACTAGCTAAGGTCCTCAGAGCATGGTAGGAAAAGTTGGAAAATAACAATGGATTTGTTGTCTACAAGAACTGTAGTAGGATATAGAGGAGTTTTTGACTGTGCTCTTTGGATTGAGTCACTTAACAGGACAGTTCATATTCCACCTAGATAAACCATGAGGGCATGATTAAATGAAGGGGGAGGAGAATGATGAGGCCTTGTACAGACCTCATAATCATTAAGTTTTTACCCTTTTAATACTTTATATCTAGCTTTAAAACTCATAATATTTTCCTTTATGTATGTTTTATGAACTTATGGAGGTATAAAGACCTAGATTATGAATTGTTAATAAAAGTGTTTATTTTTGTTATATGCATGATTAAAATGTGGTGATTAATCTATGAATTTTTTTATAATACATGTACATTTGGAGCTAATATTTATTTCTCAGCCAATTGATAACTGATTTTGTTTAAAATTGATGAATGGCTGGATTATTTTTGGCTCTTCCTCAAATGAGTTATGATCTGCTGATCTCCTTTTCTGACTCATCATGTTGAATGAAGATTATGCCAACTACAAAATCAAGCTCTAGCAACACACGTCTAGTTCACAAATCTGAAATTCAATGCAACTAAAGGAGGTTACAAAGATCCATGACAACTTTATTCCTACGCACCAGGATATCTTTTAGACTTAGAGTAGATTAAGTTTCCTGCATATCTATTGTTTTTGAAATAATGATGGATATTTATATCTAGAGCCAACGTAGTTGGATGTTAGATCGTATCAAGTTTTTGATCTTTCTCATGTAATTTCCATTCTACTTTTAAGTTAGAATCATTTATGTACTTTGTCCCTATCTGGGCACATTCTCTAGAAATAAAAAGAAAGTTTATCTCAAAATTTGTGTTAAAGATTATTTCATCACACTTTTTGAATGAGGTGATCCTGTTAGTTGTTAAGATTTATTCATCACTGCTATGTTTCATTTTCTATCTTAGTTCAAGTTGAAATCATTTTATTGTTGTGAGTTGAAAGACGGTCTATATTAAAGTTACATTGCATTACTATTTTACATTGTTCTATTTTATCGAGTTTGTAGTTCATTTCTTAGTTTAAAAATAATTTGCATATCTAAGATAGTCTAAGTTATCATTTTAATAGATTTCTATGCAAAGAGGAATAGTTAATTGTCGATTTAGTAAGCAAGGAATGGAATAGTTTATTTCCAAAGCAATTAGTTAAGTTTTAAGTAGATTTCAAATTCTGCAAATTAGACTAAGTTAATCTTCCATTCCCTCATAAACTAAATTGTCTTGGAATAAAATCTCTCTGTTTAAGTTCCATTATGAAGGTTATGTAGAATGAATTAGTAATAGAAGGTTAGTATAGAAATGCTTTCGAAAAAGAAAAAATAGCTCTGAATAGCTCCTAATCGAGTCAAAACTACCAAACCCCCCCAAACCGATCCAACTCTTACCACAAATAGCTTTAGACATCCTTGGGTTGACATTAAAGAAATGAAATGAGTGGGAATTGTGACATCAACGACTTCCTACCATCATAAGAAGAATCTCTGATTGATCCCATTCAGTCTTATGCACCTAAGAATCCTAAACAATCCAACCAGGAAGACAACCTAAGAACCACCTTTCCCCTGAAGATTGGAAGTGGCCAAACAAAAAGAAGATAAGGAGGAGACCACTTTTGATATTCTAGACGAGCTAAAGCATATATGGGTCCAGATACCCTTATTCTAGGCTATAAAAGACATCCCTATCTATGGCAAGGAAATTAAAGAAGCATGCCTTAAGAAACCAAGCAGGAAAAAGAAGGAGCCAACTACAATTCATGTAGTGGGGCAGCTTGTTGACATCATGCTTGGAAAAGTAACTATCCCCAAGTACAATGATCTAGGTAGTCCTATAGTTGAAGTTATCATAAATGGGATAAATATAAAGAATGCTTTTATTGACCTAGGTGCGACAATCAATGTGATGAATAAAGACATCCTACAACAACTAAATATTGTAAGAATGAGATCCACTCCTACTATCCTGTAGCTTGCTAATAGTTCCACTGTTAAGCCTGATGGCATAGTAGAAGACCTTGTGGTGATCCTAGACTCTTTGGAGTATCCAGCTGACTTCATGGTTCTTTCTCCCAAAGCTACACTTGGCAGGTATCCCACTATCCTTGGTTGGCCATGGTTAGCAACTACAAATGCTTATATTGGATGTCAATCAGGTGACATGACCATTTCTGATGGCAAGAACACCAAAAATCTTGTTCTTTATCTTCTTGCTCAGCCATCCCATGATGATAATTTTGTATCGCCACAAGTCGGTGAAGAGGATGAAGATGTTAACTCTGTGGTGTAGCTCATGATGCTAGGAAGAAGTCCTTTCCTCTAGCTTCAAGATGAGGATGAAGTGTTATCTAGTATCATTTAGAACCATTATCAGATAGACGAGGCATCATCCACTCATGTATCTAGTTCTGCAGACCTCATGCAAACAATTTTGGTAGTTTTTCCTGATCTTCCTGCAATTGTTGTCTCTACAGACACACTTCCTACAACCACTATCTCTGTGAACAGACTTCTTGTAATCACCCTTTCAACAAAAAACTTCCTGCAAAAATAGGTATCCACGCAATGTTGCCACATGAATTTAAGGTACCATTTATTAATGAAGCAGCTATGATAGAGTTAGTTACACAAATATAGGTGTCCAAAGGAAAATATGTGAATATCAACAGTAAGTTGAGTGAGGGACAACAATTGACATTGGAAATTTTTTTTTGAAATCCCATTAAAAAGCATTTTCCTAGGATTACCATGATATGAAGGAACTAGATCCAAATATATGCACTCATAGGATATTTATCAAAGATGATTGTACACCTATAAGGAAACCGCAAAGGAGGATCAACCTTGCATTGCGAGAGGTTGTCAAAATAGAGTTGCCAAATTTATTAGATGCAAGATTTATCTACCATATTTCAGATAGCCAGTGGGTGTCTCTATTGGTAATCATGCCCAAAAGGAGAGGAAAATTATGAATTTGTATTGACTAAAAGGAGCTCAATGCTGCTACTAAGAAGGATCATTTTCCCTTGCATTTTATAGATCAAGTCCCAGACTCTCTTGCGGGAAAGTAGTAATTTTCTTTCCTTGATGGATTCAGTGGCTACAATTAGATTCAAATTACACCAGAAGACCAAGAGAATACAACCTTCACGTCCATGGGGGACATATGCCTATTCAATGCTTCCCTTTTGGTTATGCAACACACTTGCAACTTTTCAAAGATCAGTCATCAACATATTTTCAGACATCTCCCTTGACTGCATGGAAATATATATGGATGATTCTACCACCTACGGTGTTGATTTTGATGAAGCATTGGAAAATTTGAAGAAAGTCCTATAGAGATGTGAAGACCAAAATCTATCTCTAAATAGTGAGAAATGCTTCATGATGATGCAAGAGGGTGTAGTCCTTGGCCACTACATTTCACACCATGGTATTCAAGTTGACCCTGCAAAGATTGAGGTAATTTCTAATCTGCCAACACTTGCAAAACAAAACTATGTTAGGAGTTTTCTAGGACATGCAGGATATTATAGGTGTTTCATTAGAGATTTCAGAAAAATAGCAACACCACTGTATAGTCTCCTGACTAAAGATACTGAGCTTCAATGGACAAAAGGCTATGATAAAGCATTTTCTGATTTAAAGACAACTTTGACTCATGCTCCTGTACTTAAGGGACCTAATTGGGAAATACCATTTCACATCCATATAGATGCCTCATATTATGCCATAGGAGCAGTTCTAGGACAAAAAGAAGGAGCCATTGAGAATGCCATTTATTTTGTTAGCAAAAAATTGAAAGGAGCTGAATTTAATTACATAGTGATAGAGAAAGAAATGTTGGGAGTAATCTATGTCTTGAACAAATTCAGGCACTATATAACGGGTTACCAGATTTATGTGTACACTGATCATGCAACCATTAGGTATATTATGAATAAACCTCTATTTTCAAGAAGGCTAGCTAGATGGTTGTTGTTGCTGCAAGAGTTTGACATAACTATTATGGACAAACTAGGGAGGGCCAATGTTGTTGCAGATTTTCTTTCCAAGCTGACCACATCAAAAGATAGTCAAGCCATAGATGATTTCTTCCCTGATGAGCATCTATTCTCCATTAATGTGCAAACACCTTGGTATGCTGACATAGCCAATTATCTTGTGACATGGAGGGTTCCTCCTCACTTTTCTCCAAAAGAGAGAAGAGTGTTGATTGAAAATTCTTTCCCTTTTTCATGGATAGTTGGCTGCCTATTTTATACTGGACTAGATCATGTTATGAGAAGATGTGTGAGGGAAGATGTGACCTATGATATTCTACATGCATGCCATGATGAACCATGTGGAGGACACTTTGCAACCAAGAGGACAATAATGGAAATTTTGAATATTCGATACTATTGGCTTACACTCCACAAAGATGTAGGAAGATATACAAGAAAATGTGATAGATGCCAAAGGATGGGCTGGCCAACCAATTCAGATGAGATGCCACTCTATCCCCAAATATTAGTCACTCCATTTGACAAGTGGGGATTGGACTTTGTGGGACCCATTGACCCCCCATCAAATGGTAAGTCTTATATTTTGGTATGCATTTATTATTATAACTAAATGGGTAGAAATCAAAGCCATGAAACATGCAAGAGATAAAAAAATTGCAGAGTTTCTTTATGAAGAAATTTTTACATGGTATGGAGTACCTAGAGAAATAGTAACTGATCAAGGAGCTCAGTTTACCTCAACACTTGTTACAACATTGGTTAATGAATAGAACATAAGGCACACAAATTCCACTCCTTATCACCCTCAAGAAAATGGACAAGTTGAGGTGACAAACAAAGAGATTGAGGCCATCCTAATCAAAACAATGAATATTCATAGAAAGGATTGGGAAAATAGATTATCAGAAGCAGTTTGGGATTACAGGACCACATGGAAGACAACTATAGGCTTCACACCATTTGATCTATTGTATGGGAAGATAGCCATGATACCCATTGAATTCAAGCACATGACTCTCAAAACTATAATTGAATTAGCAATAGAAATTTATAAGGCACAAAAAGAAAGGATCATGCAACTGATTGCATTAGATGAGATGAGGAAATCAGCTCTACACCATACTGAAGTAGTGCAGAATAAAAGAGTCAAATGACATGATAAATTTATTAAAGAAAAGAAATTTCAGCCAGTGACTGGGTATTTCTTTGTGAATCAAGGTATTAGGATAATGCAAGAAAATTACAGATAAGGTGGCTAGGGCCATATGAAATTGCTGAGGTATTTCCCAATGGTGTTGTGTAGGTCACCACCATTGACCTTGTCAGATTTAAATTACTAGTCTATGGGCATCATCTTAGATTGTGTTAGCAACCAACATCCAAAGAAGAGTTCCTCCAACAATTCATCCAACATGCAACACCCAAGCACAGTTCCTACAGCTGAGAAGTTCCTGCAACCGAAGGCAATGGACCTAGTGTCAATCCTTCTACCTAATTAAGGTACATACTTGTCATAGTAAAGACTTCTACTTTTGTAGAAGTCGATTTATTCACCCATCCACCCATCCATCCATACGTACCACCTTTCTCTCTCTCCCATCACTTCATTCCACCTCACACCATTCCACTTCATCACCATTAATTGCTCAATTATTTCTTAGAAAGGAAAAAAATACTTTCTCTACGATCGTTGCAATGAATCCTCTATGCCATCATGTTTGTACACACTCAGGTATGTGAGCATTAATTGCATTTTTAATTATATTTTAGAATGTTTTATTTAATTATTGTATGTTAGTATGGATATTCACATAATACCCTTGTAAAATCACTACTGCCATCTCACATTTGTCGACACATGTCCAAATTTAGGTTGGGGGGAGGGGTAAGAAAGATGCGAATATATTGCCACATGTCAATCCATGATTGTTTACTTCAGAAAGATCTTGTTGAGTTGATTTGAAAGTTTGAATAAATGATGGCTCGCATATGTGATGTGACACCAAATTGTCGCCGCCATTTCCTTTCATCATAAATCCTTTTTATTACCATTTCTTTCCATTACTAACCCTGTCATAATCTTGAAATGTAAATGGTAATTGCTAAAAACTAAGTAAAGGAAAAATCTAGTTGATAATTCAGCTAGCAAGTGTACAAAAAATATTTTTCTTATAGAAGAGAGTTACAAAAGGAAATCTTGTATAGTAATAGATTGATTGCACACAATGGGAGGCAGACTCATTCAGAATGAGCCCTCACTTCATCATACTTTATTACAAGATGCACAGTGCTTGACCGAGTTTCAAAACTTTGGCTAGTTGGATTATTTTCTGAAGTTGGATGGTTTTGACGAAGGTATTGCATTGGAGTTTTCCTAGACATTTTCAAATGGAAAAGCCATGGTATAAGGGCTGGAGGTCATAGAAAATGAGGAATGAATTGAAGAAGTATCATGGTTTCCAGCTGATGGAAAACCTTACTCTATTTCTAGAGATGCCAAGTCAGCCAGGGCTATATTCACAATGCATAGTGATCCCCCAATCACTATTGACAAAGAGGGTGCTAAAAGACTCTCTCTGCCTAAGCCATGGAAGTAGGCAACCATCTACATCATCAGATATATCACTTGTGAGGGTCGACTGCCAAATATGCATTCAATGCATTTCAAATTGTTGAGTCATATGAGGCATGGGAGGAGGATGAATGTGCCCAATATCTTGTACAACCTTCTCTCCATCATGGAAATAAAAACTCAAAAAGGTAGGGATAACTTTGTTTCACACCATTGTTTAATTAAATTGTTGGTTGTAAAATCTCTACATGATGGAACACCTAAAATGATTTGGGAGGATTTTATAAAAAGTTGATCAATTCAGACCTAAGTAGTTGCAACCTAGGGTTTCACCTCAAACACGTAGGTCTGGCAGGAAATCAAGCATGGCTAAAGCCACCCCTAGTGCTTCAACCTCTAGTGTTGGTATGACCCCTCCTACAACAAAAAGAACTATAGAAATTAGTTCCTTTGAAATTGAGTACTCTGGAAGAAAAATTTCTTCCTCGAATTTTGATGATGATGTTCCACTTGGGAGCCTATTAAGAACTAGGGCACAAAAAATGAAGGCATAGGTAGAAAAAGGAAAAGGAAAAGGAAAAGTCAAAACACAACCTATAGATAGAAAGGTGCCAAGTAATAGAAAGAGAAAGGATGGCACTATTCATCCTACAGCTAAAGAAAACATGAGAGCCCTCCTAAGAAATCAACACCTGTTGTTGATATGCCTTCACAAAAAATACCTAAGCACAAAAGGACATCACATGAGAGTGTAGAGGTCCCAATGGGTTAGGAAAATGTTAAAGAGAAGGATGTATTTTAACAAGCAGCAAAAATGACCCTGCTAGATGTTGTTGCCATTGTAGAAGAAGTGGAGACTCGAGAACATGAAGAAATTTGGAGTTCCTACAACAAGATCAAGTTTTCTGCTGCAAAATCAAGAGTTCTTGCAAAAATCATAGGAACGGGAAGAAGAAACCATGTAGCAAGAAGTGGAAAAATAAAGTGTACCCCCACGGTCGTAACTGTTAGAGTAAAGTAATTAATTAACTTTACTCTCATCTTAAGATTTTGCCTTGCACACATATTAGTCATTTAATAATTAATATTAATTATTAAATGCACTCACCTTTAGGGTTAGGTTTTCCTTTTAGGTTTTGATCTCCTTTTATAAGGATCGATCTCTTGTATTTTCTTTTATGCTCTATTTCATTTTTCTGGAATACATCTTGCACATTGTGAGAGCCAAACCCTTGTCTTGATCTCTCTCTTTCTCTGTGACAAGTCTTTTGCATGCAGGTATTGATCGGGTTCTGTGGATTTGTATTTCTCAAATCCTACATGGTATCAGAGCCAGATCTGCTATAGCTTGTTCAATTTTTTGAAAGATTTAGAGATCTAGGTTTGGCTGCATCAGATCTGTTTTCATTTTTAGATTTTATGTTGACATAGGGGGTTTCCTTTTTTTGGTACACTTTGATCTCAAACGGACCTCACCGTTGAGTTCTTAGCATCCAAAAACCCCTAAATCGACTGTTCATTCATCGATTTTGGCTACAGTCATTCAGGGAAGCAAAATTTTGTTGCCGTACGGTCGTACGGCCCCAGGGCATGCCGTTCGAGAAGAAAAAAATCAAAAAAATTAAAAAACATGAAGTTTTTTTGAATTCTTTTGGTGCAGCCAATTCAAACGTAGTGCCATCGGTCCGCCGCCTAGCCACCGCCACCAGCGTCATCTGCCGGCCACGACCAAGTGGTCACCGCCATGCCGCCGGCCTGCGCTCGGCCCGCGCGCCGCTCACCGACCGCCTGAGCTCCGCCCGGCCCCCGCTCGAGCTCCGTCACCATGCCACCAGCCACCCACATGCTACCACCTACATTCTAGGACCCCTGGTCAGCCATGTGGCCAGGGGCCGAAGATTTTTAAGCCCCTAAGGGCTGTTCAATTTTTTTTAAAAACCCTTTTGAGCTGTTTTTGCAAAATCGGGTGTATCTCGGGCGTTTGAGCTCCATTTTTCGAATGGAAATAGGTGTTGGAAAGCTGGTTCTAGTGCCATTTTGATGGTGTAGGAAACTTTTCAAAAATTTTCCATCTGGTTGTCTTTTATCGCAGTCAAAGACTCATGTTGATTCTTGCACTCCAGGGGGCATAACTTTCTCATTTTTGCTTTGTTTTACTCACTCGAATAGGCATTGGAAAGCTATCCACATGATCTATTCAGTGATATGATTCTTTTTCATCAGAAAATTCTTTAGGTACACAGAGATTTTTCTCAATCATATATTGCTTTTTATTGTTTTTTGGCTTTCAGTTTGTATTGGGGATTCATTTTTTGCATTGTGGGGGGGTGTTTTTTCCTGATTTCTATTATTTACATTAGAAAACCAGAATCTATAAACACCAAAACAAAAAAACCCCTTCTGCATCTTTTGTCTAGTTCTGAAAGACCACTTAATAATAAAAAAAAACATTTAGAGCAGTTGAGACACAGTTCACTGCATGGCTGATAGATCTATTGAGCTTCTCACATCGCATAATTATCACACTTGGAAGGCTTGCATAATGAGACTTCTCTAGTCTCGTGGGTTATGGTCCTATTTGGATGAGGTTCAGCCTCCATTGACTTGCGCCTTTGAGGTTATGCAACATAGGAACAATATGGATCAGGCTATGGGATTGATGGCTTTGCACATTTTAGACAGTCTCTTGTTTCATCTTGAAGGGTGTCTCACACCTAGGGCCATTTGGACCAAGTTTGAGGGACTTTTGGCACTATGAACGAGTTTAGAGCATTGCAGCTTGAGGCCGAGTTGACTTCCTTGGTACCTGATTCCTTTCCTTCCATTGAGGACTTTCTAATGAAGTTCAAACAATAGAGATCTATCTTACAGGGTTGTGGCAAGAATAAGACTGATATAGAGTGCATCTTCCTGATCCTCTCCAAGCTTTGGGGTCCATTTCAGATCTTCTCTTCGACCTTCTATTCCACCATGGATGCCTTGGGTGCTCACCATGTCATGCCTACCTTTGAGGTGTTTTTTGATCATCTGACTCGTGAGCAAGCCAAGCTCAAGCAGATGGATTCACTTTCAGGTTCACAGAACCAAGCGTTGGTAGCCCAGTCCTCCAAGGAAAAACAGAAGCAGAAACCGAAGCCCAAGAAAAATTCATGGGCTAGTGAGCATCCCTCCAAGCCACCACCTAAGTATGATTCACACCCACAGCCCAAACAGAACAAATCTTCCAAGTTTTGCGAGTCTTCCTCTAAGACTATGAAGAAATCCGGTGATCCTTGCAATTTTTGTGGCAAGGAAGGGTATCTAGTTTCCAGGTGTTGGAAACATTTAGAGGCTTTAGAGGAAGCCATGTAGCAGCATCATATCACTGCACCTCAGCCTCCTTCCCAACCCATAGGGAAAGGTCATGCTCTTTCTGCATGAGCATTATCCTCAGAATCGACTTGGATTTTAGATTCTGGTGCTTCTCACCATATGACACACACAAAGGATTTGGTCACCATTCTTGCCCCTACAGGCACTAGACATATTGCAGTTGGTGACTTAGCCCAACTTTCAGTTCAGGGTTCCGGTACTATTTCATTGGATGGTGGTTGTCTTCAGGATGTGCTATTGGTTCCCGACATTTCGATAAACCTTCTATCCGTTTATCAAATTTGCCACTCTGGCTCTAGTAAGACAGTTGAGTTCTCACCACATGATGTGGTTATTCAAGACCTTCATGATCCTGACTTGGTTGTGGCTACTAGGAGTGTGGATTCTGTATCACGCTTATATAGATTTGATGGTTTTGAGAGTTCAGACATTGTTGGTTCCTCTCTTATAGCACATGCAGATTCAGTGAGCAGGCTTTGGCATGAGCGTTTTGGCCATGTCAATTACAAATATCTCTAGTAGATGAGTACTCAGGCACTTCTGATTGGGCTCCCATAGATTTCTTGTACTAATGGTGTATGTCGAGGTTGTGCCCTTGGCAAACATCATCAAGATCCTTTTCCTAAGGGTCGTACCACTCGTGCTAAGGCACCCCTAGAGTTGGTACATAGTGATCTTATGTCCTTTCTGACTCACTCCTTTTCAGGGGCCCACTATGTGCTCACTTTTATTGATGAATTCTCTAGACGTACATGGGTGTACTTTCTTCAGTACAAGTCTGATGTCTTTGACTCATTCAGGACTTTTAAGACATTTATGGAGAAGCAATCTGAACTTTCTATTAGGAGGATACGCACAGATAATGGGGGGGAGTATGTTAATCAGGCTTTCAAAGATTTTTGCACTGAGCATGGTTTACAGAATCAGTTTACAGTCCCTCACACCCCTCAGCAGAATAGTGTCACTGAGAGAAAGAACAGAACCTTACGAGAGATGGCAAATTGTATGATACAGTCTCGAGCTATGAGTTCTTCATTTTGGGCCGAGGTAGTCAATTGTGCCAATTATATTCAGAATTAGATGCCTCATAAGGCATTGCAACATATGACTCTAGAGGAGGCTTGGACCCATGTCAAGCCTGATGTTTCGACATTCTGAGTTTTTGGTAGTGAGGCTTGGGCATTTATTCCTGATGCTTAGCAAAAAGCCATGGAGAGGAAAAGCTGACCACTCATATTTGTTGGCTATTGTGAGGATGTTAAGGCATACAGGTTGTTTGATCCTGATTCCAGAGAGGTCTTGTTTTGGTAGGATGTCCAGTTTGATGAGCGCTATCCTCAGATGGATTCTCCATCACC
Organism: Sequoiadendron giganteum; assembly: GCA_007115665.2. Classification (NCBI taxonomy): domain Eukaryota; kingdom Viridiplantae; phylum Streptophyta; class Pinopsida; order Cupressales; family Cupressaceae; genus Sequoiadendron; species Sequoiadendron giganteum. The sequence goes on from CM021106.1 coordinate 376,285,903, forward strand.
AGCTTCTCCCTCATTGCCTACTCCTCCCTCTTCATCTCTTGAGGATTACTTATCTCTTGAGGATGATGTAGATGATGATGATCCACCATCTCCACCACCACCAGTTGCTCCACATTTGCCTAGGTGGGCCCGTGTTACTATTGAGGTAGCTAGTTCTTTGGCAGGTGATCCTTCAGATACTCGTCATACTCATGCTCAGACATCTGGTTCTAGTCTTTTGAGTCATGCCATTTTGGATGATCCTTAGAAGTTTTCAGAGGTGACAAGTCACCTTGAGTGGGATAGGGCCATGGATGAGGATAATTCTTCCTTGATGAAGAATCATACTTGGGATCTTTGTCCTCTTCCTACGGGAAGAAAGTTGGTTCGGTGCAAGTGGGTGTACCATACTAAGTATGCTGTAGATGGTTCTATTAATAAGTATAAAGCATGTCTTGTTGTGAAGGGGTTTTCTCAGGTAGAGGGTATTGACTACTCTAAGACCTTTGCTCCTATTGCCAAGATGAACTCTATACGCCTTGTACTTTCACTTGCAGCTTCATAGGGATGGACAGTGTTTCAGATGGATGTGAAGAGTACCTTCTTGCATGGAGACCTACATGAGGAGATCTATATGGAGTAGCCTCAAGGATTTGTGTAGGACACTTCTTTGGTTTGCAGAATTCGATGTTCATTGTATGGTCTCAAACAAGCCCCTCAGGCTTGGTATGAGAAGATGGACTCTTTCTTGCTTTCCTCTCACTTCACACGCTGTCATTCTGATCACACAGTGTATTCTCAGCGTCAGGGGGGTGATCTTTTGATTCTTGTGCTATATGTAGATGATCTCATTCTTATAGGTAGCTCATCCTCCATGATTCAGAGTGTTCAGAGAGCCTTGATGGAGGTTTGAGATGACAGATTTCGGTCTTCTACACTTCTTTCTGGGTCTTCAAGTTATTTAGTCTTTGGATAGGATTTCCATATTTCAGGAGAAGTATGCTCTTGATATGCTTTAGTGATTTGGCATGCTTGATTGCAAGTCTGCCCCCACTCCATTTCAATCAAGTGTTGTTTTGTCTTCCACTTGTTCTACTCCTTCAGTGGATCCCACTTTATATAGGCAGTTGGTTGGCAGTTTGTTGTACCTAACACATTCTTGTCCTAATCTTTCCTTTGCGGTTGGCCTTGTCTCTAGGTTCTCCCATGATCCTCATGAGATCCATTGGTAAGCAACCAAATGTATTTTGAGGTACATTCGGGGCACCACTCATTTTGGCATTCACTACACTTCAAGATCCCCTCACATCATTGGCTTCACTGACTCAGATTGGGCTGGCGATGTCAATGATCGGAAGTCTACTTCTGGCTTTGCTTTTTGCCTTGGCTCTAGTCCTATCACATGGTCTTGCAAGAAGCAGTCTGCTATTGCATTATCATCTACAGAGGCTGAGTACCGACCAACAGTCTTAGCCAGTCAAGAGGTTTTATGGCTTCAGCAGTTGATGACAGAGTTTGGGTTTCCTCCTGATAGTCCCACTATTCTTTGGTGTGACAATCAGAGTGCCATTCACATTTCTTGCAACCCAGTGAAGCATCAGTGGACTAAGCACATTGAAATCGACATGCACTTCATCAGGCAGTTGATTTAGGATGGTTCTCTCATCTTGGAGTACATTCCTACATAGGAGCAGGTTGCAGACATCTTCACTAAACCTTTAGCATCTCCGCGCTATCTTTAGTTGTGCTCCATGCTTGGGGTGAAGGAAGTTGTCCTTGGAGGGTCTTAGTGAGGCCTTCCTTCCTTCATGTTTTCTTTAAGCATGTTTCTTTATCTCTTTTTGGAGAGGAGTTTTTTTCCACTGGGTTTTCTCCTTTTCTCTGTTTCATAGAGATTTCCTTGTACTTGGGTACCTGATTAGGCCTAGTTGTTGGGACCCATTTTTACTTTCATGCATTGTAGTTACTTTTACTTTCTTCCACTAGTTTGTAGTTGCACTTTTTGCTCATCTTAAGGGGGGGTGTTAGAGTAAAGTAATTAATTAACTTTACTCTCCTCTTCAGATTTCGCCTTGCACACATATTAGTCATTTAATAATTAATATTAATTATTAAATGCACTCACCTTTAGGATTAGGTTTTCCTTTTAGGTTTTGATCTCCTTTTATAAGGATCAATCTATTGTATTTTCTTTTATGCTCTATTTCATTTTTTTGGAATACATCTTGCACATTGTGAGAGCCAAACCATTGTCTTGATCTCTCTCTTTCTTTGTGACAAGTCTTTTGCATGCAGGTATTGATCGGGTTCTGTGGATTTGTATTTCTCAAATCCTACAATAACTTGTTGGACCACCTGAATCAATGCAATTGGTACTATATGGATCATCAACAAAGGTACTGGTAGGAATTAATAATCCCCCTAGTTTTACAGTTCATGCAAAAAATTTAAATTTGTGGAAAGAGATACATAGATGGGAGGAAGAATGGAAAAAGGAGAAGAAAAGACTGAAAAAAGAAATTGAAGAGAAGGATGAAATCATTGAGGACAAGAATCAAGAGGTTGCCTCTCTAAAAGAGAGGATGGATAATATTGCAACCTTGGTGCCACAAATTGTAGAATGTAGAAGACCACCAAGATTTTATGGTCTACACTTAAAGGAAAAGTATCTCTCCTTTAAAATGTCAAGACACATTTTAGGTTTGAATCCTTCAATTGAAACTGTTGTTGAATTTTTCAATGCTTACAGAATTACCTCCCTAGAAATGAAAAATTTACTATGTGAATTTTATTTACACCATTTCAATGTTAGTAAAGACCAAGATTGGAACCCGCTGCTTTATGTGGGGGACATCCAACTAAGAGCATTTATGTCATGGGTCCAAAATGATATTAGTTGGGATGAGAAATAAAATGCTTATAGGGGAAAGGAATCCAATATTCCTTTGGCTATTAGAGCCGAATCCAAGAACCCCAAAGGCATTTACGTAGATTGGAATAAAATGCTCTTCAGGTCGAGCTATGGTAACAATATTATGCCTTGGATTGAGGAAAGATACAATGAGTATGAGGTAAAAACAACAACAAAAGAGAATATTATGAGAAGGCACTTATCCCAGAGATGGAACACACTAACTGATGAGCTAAAACAAGCTAAACCACATTCCATACACAACTATGTTGTTGCACTTAAAAGAATTGAAAGGTATATTCAGATTGGGAGAACATAGGGGCAAGAATGGCTTCCCTTGACTTTTCAGCCACCTATCCTCATGTGGCCTATACCAAATTTTAGATTCTTCCGATATGACATTGCTAAGGAAAACCAAAGATGGAAGAGACTCAACCGATTGGGAGGATTCTACTGGAACCCGAATTCACCCATGAAAAACACTAACATTGGGTAGTTATCAGTTGTGGATTTCAAAGCCATGACCAAGTAGAAGCATAACTCTTCCCGTGCTAGAGGACCAACAAAACATTAAGTTGGGGGGAGTGTTGAGTCTAGATTTTGGGCTAGTAATGGGTAGAATCCATAGTCTATTTGTTGAAATTACCATGGGCTTTGATATTGCATGATTGACACTTTTATATAATTTCTCTCAAACCTTAAGACATTTGGGTTTAATTCCCTTTCTTCCTGTTTTAATGATATTAACTTATTATGTGGACTATGTATATTAATCTTGCATGTGATTGATGGATGCTATTTATAGACAATTTTAGCTATGCAGTTATTATGTGTACTGAAATTGACATGTAAAGATGATTGGAAATGCTAAGTTGAGAAATGCAACCACCAACCTGTCATGCAGAGGAAGCGTGTGAAGGTCAACTGGAGAATGACAGTGGTAGATTCTCATGTCAACCGCATGTAACCGCCTTATGCCAATTTTTAATGACATTGAGCAATGCGAGCATTAATGCAGTGGTTGAATCCACGTTTGGGCCTGCATCTCTAAATGGATTCCCTTGCATGTCTAACCACCCTTCCACTCTTTTCTTTGTTTTCCCTAAGTGGAATCCTCTTAGTTAGTGGGAGTTGACTGCCCTATTCTAGATGATAAATAAGGTTTGGATCCTCCTTCTGAGGGATTTGATCACCAATTTATTGTACCAGCTAAGAATACCAGACATACTCTTTTTGTATTTGGAGTTTCCAATTAATGAAATGAGATTCTGAATTGTGTATCTAAGTTTAATCTAAGTTTGCATTAGTTCTAGAGAATACCCGTCCAAGGGGGCCCACTTGGTGATTAATCTGTTAGCTTAGATAGATTAATATTAGTTTATATTCAATGCTTAGTAAGAATTCAGCATTGACTATTCCTACAGCCACTAGAATTCCATTATGTGACTATTCTTGCAGCCAAAGTGGGCAGAGTAGTTTTCGTGTTTGTTGCTCAGACTTTCATTTTTGTTATGCAAGTTTAGTTCAAGTTTTATTGTTGAGTAGTGTTCAGCCTTTGCTTAATTTATTTCCATGCAATTTACTTTTAGTATTAATTCTTTATTAGTTGTAGAACAAAGGTGACTACTTCGAAGTTCCTAGTGCACATACTGTGCCGACCCATTTCAAGTTCACCTCCAATCAAGTAACACAAGCTACATATACAAGAAACACTACAAAAAAATGCATGCTTACTCAACCAAATAATATAGAGGAGATGAGAGGAGCTTACCACCTCTGTCCAAAGCACTGAAGCCTTGTGGTGGAGTGAATGAGTGGAACTCAAGCCTTTTCTACAATGGTGTTTGTCTTGTGCTCGCACTATCAGAGTGATGGAGTGGTAGATTTCTGCAATGGAGTGAAAAGTTCTTCTACAAAGCTTGAATGGATGAATGGAAATGGAGAGAGTGAATCCAATATCTTTAAAAACTCCCTGAATGAATGAGAGAGTGAAGAATATGAAGGAAATGGTGAAAAATAGCCATATTCAGGTCGACCAGCCAAAGAGGAGTGTTAGAATTTGACTCCCAATCAAGAGTGTAATGTCTTTGTAGACTCCAGTCACATGAATCTTCTAGGGACGTAAGAACATCGCGTGGATATTTGCATGCCATGTGAGCGTCCTTGATAGAAAAACCTCCATTGACACACAAACATGGCACTAAGTGTGATGTGGACAATGAGATTAAGTGGAATTAAGCCTTTTCCTTAAGTTTTCTAAAGTGTAAGGGGGTAAAATGGAATTTGCATTAGAGGTGAAAATTCTTTCTCATACACCACCGACATCGCAAAACCAAGTGGCACCAATCCACACATCTCAATAAATCATCATTCAATCTACAATAACCCATATTCTCCAAAACATGGTCTCTCAAGGACCTAGCATGTCAACCATACCCTCCACCACATAACTCATGGTAATCACTCAAAGACCTCAACAACCTCCTCAGCAAAACTGATCTCACACCTTTCTAAATTCTCCATCTCTACCACCAAATCCAAACATGGAAAACCAATACAACATCATGTTGCACATGGCCTAGAAAGCCTATCAAAAGGAACTACAACAATTACAAGACCAACAAGCCGCACAAGCTATGCAAAAATCTAGACAACAAGCCCTATAGGCTGCCCAAGTGCAAGCACAAACATTATTACAACAAAAATAAGCTGAAAAGTCACCCAAGTTGCACAAGTTGCTCAAGCTGCATAAGTTGCTCAAGATACACAAGCATAAGAACAAGCCCAAGCACAAAACCAAGATCAATATCAAGCACATCAAGCTCAAGCACAAGCCCTGTTATAGAAACAAGCTTACCAACAAGCTTTACAATAATACCAAGACCAACAAAAAGCAGCCGCATAGCAAGCCCAATAGCAATCCCAATAGTAAGCATTGTTGGCACAAAAAAAACTACAAGCATATCAACAATCATTACTTGTACAACAAATTTTACAAAAAATCCCCATGAACGCACCACCAAATCCGCAAGTCAACCCACCTGTCATTAAATCCACAACATCCACATTGATTCCACCACCTGATCCACAAAATGACTTGTCGGCTCAAATCAAAAATCTCTCACAACAAGCATTGGACATCCAATTTGGAAAAACCACAAAACCACAAGGGAATTTATGCCCTTATCCATTTGACAGAAGCATTGTGATGAAGTCGTTCCCACCAGGCATTGAGATACCAAAATTTGACAAGTACCATGGAATCAAAAATCTTGAAGATTACATCAAAGAATTCCATGTACACTACATGGAAGTTGCCTATGATGAATCTTATCCAATGAGGCTCTTCCCTAGAATTTTGGCTGGCCCATCCATGGAATGATTCTCACGCCTTCCTCTCAGAATGAAAAAGTTCCAAGAAATTGTGGATGCATTCATACAAAATTATTCATTTAACATGGGTATGGATGTAAGCTTGGAAGAGTTGTCCAACCTAAAGAAAAAAAAGGGATTCATTCACATCCTTCTTGTAATGATGATGATCCAAGGCCAATAGGAGCAAGTGGGCTATGCCAGAGGAACAACAAGGTAGAACCATCATCTCAAATCTTGAAGGGATCTTATCCTACCATCTCAAAATGTAGTGCATCACCACCTATGATCAGCTCATCCCCAAAGCTCTTAACATCGAAATAACCCTCATTTCACAAGAGGAGACACCCACTTATCAAGAAAATCACCCATCAACAAGCTACAATGACAAACCTCGAACATGGGTGAAGAAAAAAATGTTACCAACAATGGTGTTGTTGATGCCAAGGTTGTAGTAAGTGCTTTAAGGCTAAACACACAACAAAAAACATACCAGCAACCTCAAAATAACATCGAAAACACCCCACGACCCAACACATCTCAACGAAAAAACAACACGTAGGCAGTCAACAATGCTAATGATCAAGGCAGATCGTCCACAAGGAAAAAATATCCCTCAAAGAAAAAATGCACATTGATTGGGGAAACGGTTGAATCTATCATGCAACAACTCATTGAAGCCAACATCATCACACTCCCAGTCATTAAAAATTACTAGGAGCCTCAAGTTAGACCACCATGGTATAACGAGAAGCACCTTTGTGATTTTCATAAGATAAAGGGGTACATGACACCTGATTGCATGAGACTCAAGAACCTAATCCAAGATACTATTGATAACAAGACTATCACTGTTGAGAAACTAGTTGGAAATCAAGACCTCAAAATATACATGAATCTGATGTTGGATCACAATAAAGAAAACATCAATGGAAAAGGAAGAAAGTATGGTAGCATCAACCATGTTTATGACCATGTTGCCACATCTTTAGATGAATGGGTAGGTGTTATCCATATCACAAGGTCTAGATCCGAGTGTGAAGTGTAACCCCATCAACCTGGGGACTGAAGTGACACAGCACATAACCTTCTATGTGAAATCACTTTTGACTGAAGAATAGGAACTTCTATCTGCATTTTTTAGGGAAAGAAAGGTAAAATTTGCATGGACCTATGCTGACATGCTAGGACTTGATACATAGGTTGTAGTTCATCATTGTGAACATAAAATTCCTCAAGCTCCCTTCGAGTGGTTTTTATTTTTGCTAAGTACTGGCCAGCATCCCATTTGTTTGAACATCATCAGGCTCCTTTTTACGAAAGGCTTTGTCTGGATTTTTCCACGTGTTCACTAGGTGCTCTTTGAGGGGATTTCTCCCTTCACTTTTCTAATGGCTCCCACCATGCTTCCAAACATTAGCCATTTTCATATTTGAAAGATTCTTCTATTTGCTTCTCTATCGTGCCCTATTCGACTACCACATAGCATCAGTACATGTACATTTTTTGACAGGACCCATCAACGGTGATGTTTGTGAAAGATGCCTCCACGTGTCTTCGTTGTGCATGTTTTCATCACAAGGAGGGAGGAATGAAACACAAACCATTACCTACCTCCACATGGCTTCTCCATGAGAATTTCACCTAAGGGAAGGAAAGAGCGAGTGGTAGGCTGTGCCCTATTGCCAAGTGTTCTAACTACCTTCATGGGAGAGTGACACACATCGGCACTATGTTTTTCTGGGACCACTACCATCATTCGTAGGGAATGCATTTGGTTCGTAAATGACCCTGTTCATGCTCAAATATTTTTTGTTGCAGTGGCCAAAGGAAATCATTGCTATGGGCATCATTTTTCATGATTCAAATCTTTCATGTCATTGACCCACTAGGAGGTGGGATTTATGTTAGAGTAATTGGGTATTTACTTTATTAATTAAATAATATTTGTTTAATTACGTAAAGTTCCTTTTTACCTCTTTTCACTTAAGCTAACATTAGGTGCATAATAATTAATTACTTTATTAATTATTATTGTGCAAGCCTAGGGTTTTCCTTTTTAGGGTTTTCATCTATATGTAGTTGAAAACTATCTTTTGTATCATTAATTCATTTTACATTTTGTGTGAAGTCATGGCTCCATATTCTTGAGCATTTCCTTTGTTGCTTCTCTTTGTTTCTCCTTGTAACAGGTTATTTGCTTGCAAAGATCTTTTGGGCTCCTATGGTGTTGTATCTTCTCAACTCCAACATGGTATCAGAGCTTCAGATTTGCAGCTGCTTGTTCTTGTTTTGAGATTTTTTGCATTGGAAGCAAATCTAGGGTTCTAAGTTTTTTTTGGGTGGATTTAGCCTATTCTGAATTTTAGGTTCACTTTGGGCTCAAATGGACAGTGCCATTGGATTTGTAACACCCAAAAACCCCTAAAATGACTGTCATATCGTCGATTTTGGCCACAGTCAACTAGGGCTGCAAAATTTTTTTTAGGGTTTGGCCGTACAGCCCCCTAAAAAAAAAATCGCAAAAAACAAAGGGTTTTTTGATTTTTTTTGTGCAGCCCTTGCAAATTTTTTCCACCGCCCGGTGGCCACCACCGTACCACCAAGCGGCCACCAACCACCCCACCTCAGCTGCCACCCGCTCCGGCCGCCACCCGAGCTCTGCCGACTTCCTGCCGAGCTCCTCGCGCTCCCCGCCGAGCTCCTAGCGCTGCCGACACCGTGCCACCCGGCTCCGTCGAGCTCACTCCACCACTGTCGTTGCCTCCACTATGGTCACCCTACCAATCACACCTGGCTCCGCTGACACCGCCGAGCTCCGCCTAGTGCACCGACCTCGCCCAGCTCGGCCTGCTCACCACCGGCAACTCTGTCCAAGCTCGCCGAGCTCGCCAACCATGCAGGCTCGCCGACTCGAGTCAGCCACTCCAGCCCCCATGGGCTTAATCCCCTGTCGCCAAGTCCTATGGTGATCGAGGGCTCCAGCCCAGCTTCAGCCCCTTGGCCCGCCCACGCAACTAGGAGCTCTTTTTTTTAGCCCCCAGGTGCTAAATGGGTCCAATAGGGCATTTTTTTTACTCTCTCACGAAATCGGGCATAACTCGGGCATTTTAGCTCCATTTTTCGAACAGGAAGAAGTGTTGGAAAGCTGGTTCTGGCACCGTTCTAGTGATACTGATAATTTTTCCTGATTTTGTAGTTTTGTAGCTTTTTTCCAGTCAAAGTCAGAACATGGTTTTTTCACTCCAAGGGGCATATCTTTTGTGTTTGAACTCCATTTTGTGCAAATGAATAGGCATTGGAAAGGTATTATAGTGCTCTTTCCAGATTTGTAGTCTATTTTACCAGAATATTTACCAGGTATTTTTAATTCCACTTTGTGTGTTTTTACACTTTGCTCAATTACTTGTTCATCTTGGCTCCTACATGGGGTTTGTTTGCGTTGGATGGGTTATCTTGATATGATTTATCATTGTTGAGATCATTAGTTTCTGAATTTTTCATTTGAAGAGTTATCATGGGTTTTTCTACTCACCCTTTAGTTGTTCTTTTGGAACGGGGTAATTATGAGTCATGGGAAAAGGGTATACTTACACATTGTAGATGGCTTAATATTTTGCCTTATTTGTATGATCTCATACCTGAACCAACAAATTTAGAGGGCAGATTAACATGGGATATTATTAGAAATCACATTGTAGGAGTTATATTGTCTAGTGTTGATCATGACACTGTGTTGGTTATATCAGACATTGATTGTCCTCACCCACTTTGGACACGTCTTTGGGAGATCTATTGAGACCCTATTCTATCTCTATTCCTAGAGGATCCTGCCTCAGATTGTCTCATACCCATTGCTTGGAGAGAGAATACACCATTTGATCATGATACTTTAGAGGAGTTTGAGTATTTAGACACCCTTACATATTCCGATGGATCAGAGGTTTGTCTCATAGTTCCTACTCTTCAGATTGAGACTTCATCAGCATCTCTTGTTGTTCTTGATTTAGTGCAGCAGGGAATCATACATCTTCTAGACATAGCTACTTTGGACTCTTATGTTGTAGACATATCTTTCTTGTTTGTTGAGTCCTATATTATAGATTTGGAGGATTATTTTGAGGACATTCATCTCCTCTACCTTGATAGTCAGGTTATCACTGTTCACCCACCATTATCCATGCATTCAGAGGTTGCATTTCAGTATTCTCCACTTCAGTTTGGCTTTGGCATTATTTGTTTTAGTTTAGATAGTGAGACTCTTCAACATCCTATCATGGCACACATCTTGAGACAGATTGGTTCATCATTCTTCATAGGGTTTCTTCGATACAGGTCCATGGATTCATTTCTTCCCAAGGGGAGGAATATCATTTTCCACTTCAAGATCTCCTTTTGGATTCTACATCAGGCATCTCCCATTGTGACAGGAGTTTCTTCATTGTGGGGGGGCCTTCTTCTCTCTTTCTATCTTTCCTATGGAGATCATTGTACATGTACTTATATGATAGAAGTTGTCTATGGGGGGTATCATGTTATCCTCCTCCTATCCTTCTTTCATTAGTGCATTGCATTCCTTCCTTGCATTCTATTTTGGAGAGGAGTTTTGTTCCCACTAGGTTTTCTCGTTTACCCCATTTCATTTCGTTTGCATTGATTTTGTACATGGGTACCTGATCTGGCCTTGTTGCCGGGACCCATTGCTTTTGCTTTCAGTAGCTCTTCTAGGTTTTAGCTTCTCCCTATGTCTATGTTAAGGGGGGGTGTTAGAGTAATTGGGTATTTACTTTATTAATTAAACAATATTTGTTTAATTACATAAAGTTCCCTTTTACCTCTTTTCACTTAAACTAACATTAGGTGTATAATAATTAATTACTTTATTAATTATTATTGTGCAAGCCTAGGGTTTTCTTTTTTAGGGTTTTCATCTATATGTAGTTGAAAACTATCTTTTGTATCATTAATTCATTTTACATTTTGTGTGAATTCATGGCTCCACATTGTTGAGCATTTCCTTTGTTGCTTCTCTTTGTTTCTCCTTGTAACAGGTTATTTGCTTGCAAAGATCTTTTGGGCTCCTATGGTGTTGTATCTTCTCAACTCTAACAATTTATACCTATAAATTTTGCTTCTTCTTTGGAAGAAAGGGTTCATAAATTACAAGAAAATTTATGGAAAAGATACCATGCCTCTTTTATTCTTTTAGCTTATTATATAAGATTCGTAGGCTTTGCCATAGCTTGGCCTTTTTGTTTCTTAACTATTTGATAAAAATTTATACCGTGTCATCATTATATTGAGTAGTTTATTCGTATACTTCTATAATTTCAATATAAGCTTGTTGATTTAGACCATGTATTTGACTCTTTTTTTCAGTAAATGTATGGAAGTTATTTTATGTTATTGAGTAAATTGTTTAGGTTTCCATTTTGATTTTTGTTATTTTGAGACATAGCAGATTGTTGAATGACCCTTAAATCATATCTAATAGATTGGTTTATTGTGCCCATATCTACTTCTTAGTGCATCACCTTAGATTGGATTTCATTTTACATTTGTTTCCTTCTCCCCTTTTCAACTCCTCAATTACAGAAGAAGTCAGCTTCTTTTAAAACCTGAAGGTCACTCAGTTTAATGCAATAGGTCCCCTGGCCTTTAACTAAGTTTCCCATAAGGCTATTACCTTGTCAATTTTTGGCATCAATAGTTTCTTTTTCGAGCATGCCCTATGGGACCGCTTTAATGTACTTAAATCTAAGGTGGGTTTATGAGCCATCAACCTATTACTAGATCCCAAACAACAAATAATCTTGGTTTGTTAGTGCCACCACTAGGAATAGTACAAGACGAAAGTATTATAGTGAACATTATGCCCCCTCTGCTAGCCATGTTGCCAATTTATAATATAAATTATGTGGCGTGGGATGCCGAAAGGCCCCTTATAGCACCAATAGCACCAACAGTTTGGGCCCCTATGCTGGTCTCTACTCTAAAAGCTATACCTAAATTTACCGAAGATGGTTCAAGAACACCATCACCATCGGTACCTAGGATCAACTCGAAGATCCTTTCTATGAGATATTTTCAAATGATGGAGATTGACCTTCACTATACCATCAGTTGGCAACCATAAAGTGGGATCCTCATGAAGCCATGATTGACTTCAATGCCCAGTTTCACACAACTTGGCAAAGAATTCAGACTACTATCCAACCATCGACATAATTTGTGTTCATGTTCTACCTAAAATCCATCAATACCGACATTTCAATGATGATCTAGTCTCTTGGTGGAACCACTCTACCGGATGCATACAACATAGTAGTCAAGGCAGAGAATAATGTGATTGACGCTGTAAAATTGCCACCTCGACCCATCGTTCCTATATTTCTAGACATATCAGTTCTCGCTCAAGAAATGGCATCTACCAGTGCACATGCCCCTCCTTAATCTATGCATACATATCTGAGCGCACCACAAAATGTTGCTTCCATGTCTAATTCTTCAAAATAAGAGATGAGTGACATAAAATAATTATTGTGGAACCTAGAAAATGAAGTAACTATTATCAAGTGCAACTAGTCTGTGCCTCTAAGGCTAGCCTATCAGAATTATCAAAATGAAAGGAATTCATACCAGTAGAAGTAGTATCAAGGAGACGTGCACACAAATCCACAAGATCAAGAAACTAATCAAATAGTGTCAGTACCTACTCTACAGGGAGCTTCTCAACCAAGCACGAGTAGAGAGATACCTACGAGGAAAACCAATCTCATCGAAGATATCAATCCTTGGTGCTTACCTTGCGGTGATGTACACATGCCCTGAAATTATCCATGTGGATACTTAAAACAAAAGGTGGTAGAACAATGCAACCAAGGTGTGGCATCAATTTTAGGAGGTTACACATATGCCTCTCCACAAATGGAAAATGTGGTACTCACTGCTCAAATACAAGGAATGTCCTTGGAACAAGAAAATGACATAGCTATCAATCACACAATCTTCTCATGGATGGAAGGAGAAGAGGTGGTGTTCACATATGGGGCATCCACATCAAAGAACCCATAATTATAGTCTGATTACAACACTCATTCAAAAATGAGATTCATAGGAAAATCGGTCACTCTGCAGCCTAAAGGTGTCTTTGAGCAATCCTCGAGTCCTTCCACAATTTCTATGCAACCATAGTTGTACATGGAGATTATCATAACCAAGGCTGAAGAACACAAGCCTTCAAATCCACCACCATTCAACATGGTGGAATAATTGAAAAAAACTTCTGCGAACGTATCCATTTGGGATATCTTAGCTATTCTTGAGCAGAAGTCATTACTGCAAAAGGCCCTCTAGGAAAATGCAGTTACTGAATCTACAAAGCAATCTCTCAAAGAAAAGGTCATTTTCCTATCACCTTCAACTAAATTCTCAAAAATAGTGCAAAAGAGACCTCTATTGAGGTTAAAGAGAAGCTGAAACCCAAACCATTTTTCTTAATTCTTATTGTGGGGAATAAATTATTGTATAATTCCATGATTGAATCTGGTGCTAGCACCACAATAATGCCCCAAAAAATAGTTGAATCCTTAGGACTCAGCTATGAACCTTTGAGAAGGGGGGTTATGCAGCCCGATGGGAACAACATCAAAATTGTAGGTGTCATCAAAGACCTCCCCTTGACCTTATTTTCCTACCCAAGCATCATAGTTCTGCAAGATTCCATGATCATAGATGTTCCTCCCATGTTTGGCCTCTTCCTATCCTAGGAATTCACTTCAAAAATAGGTGGATATCTTTCTTTGGATTGGTCTCACCTAATCCTAAGAACCAAGCATGGAGCTAAAATGAAAATAGTGTTTAAATATCTGAATTCAAAACATGTGTCTAATGAAGCCATGATCAACTTTGAGGCTGCTCATATCCCTTTCACTAAAGAAGAAACATATAGTACCGAGCTACTAGAGGATGAGAACGTGACTAGAGACTAGACCAATTGAGAAGAGGTTATCTTGAGCGAATACATAGATGCTGATAATTTTGGAAATTATCATGCTACCGGGTTAGGCACCTACATCATCTATGATAAGGATCAAGATCTTTTGAAGGTTATGAAGGACCTCTTGGTCGATCAAGCCTTAAAGCTATGAATATTTCACTTTGACAGTGCAAGGTGCAAGGTTGGTGTTGGTGTTGGGATACGTTTGACATATCCAACCAATGAGGGAATTCTCAGTTCTTCCCACTTCCAATTCACTTGTTCAAACCATAGTTGGTTCACTCACCAAAAACTCGCGAGTTTTTTTCAGAAATGAGTTTTTACGAGTTTTACTCGCAAAAGGTACAGTCCGTAATTTTTGGAAAAACTCATCGAAAAAACTCGCGAGTTTTAAAAAAAAACTCGTGCGGCTTGTGTCTTATGTCCGCGGCCGGCCAAAACATCATTGTCACTTGTTTTCACTCTTAACAGAGAAAAAACCTTGCCCAAAGCATTTTTCACTATATATCTATGATTTTTTATCGAGGAGACGAGATTTGAAGGGGGTTTTCATCAGATTTCGAAGGCAAATTGGATTTCTAGGTAGGTTTTCTAATTTTTCTTGTTGTTTCTTTTTTTTTTCATTTTTTCTTCTTTTTTGTTGATTGTATGTTTAAAAACATCATGAATGAACTATAAAACAAATTCAAATACATTTATATGTTTAAAAGAAGATTTAGATTCAACAAAACAAGAATTTGTGACACTTTTTTATGATTTTTTTATATATTTTGCTGATTTTTTCATTTTTTTCAAATTTTCTTCAAACTCTAGTTATTTTTTGTAATTTTGATTCTTCTTGTTTGTTGAAAACATGTTTAAATTTTTATATTAGCTTAATTTGTTACTAATTTAAAGTAGTTTTCTGATTTTTACATTTTTTTCACATTTTTTTGTAACCCTAGTTTATTATTTTCTTTTTTTAATCCATTTTTTTTGATGAAAAATTGAAAATGTTTAGAGTTTAGACTTTAGAATCTTAAATTAGTTTACTATTTAGAATCTTAGATTAGTTTAGAATCTATTTTGAAATTTTCAATTTTGATTTAATCTAATTTAGCTTGTTTTTAAAATTTCTATCAAAAAACTAACAAGTTGTGATTTCACTTTGTGTGTGTACTATGTAGGTAATAGGTTAATTGATCATGGCTTCTGAATCCACTTCTACCCCTACCTGAGCCCCATCCGTACCTAGGAGTGGGGAATATGTAGGCACTCGTCCAAAAGGAGCTAGAGATCCCACTTGGAGATATGCATATGAAGGACCAGAACCTGGATCACTGTATTGCATTAGATGTAAAGAAATTTACCGTGGAGGCATCAATCGCCTCAAATACCACCTTGCAGGCATCCCTAGACGTGATCTAAGGCTTGCATAAACACCAATGAGGAAATCAAAGGACAAATGAATGCAATACTTTCTGCTGCAGAAGAAAAAAAGATGCAAAAAGCGAAGGCAAAAGCAACAATGCAAGCTGCCATAGCTTCTTCTTAAGGTGTTGCAAGTGTAGACAACCTTCACTCACTATCAGATGATGATGATGTAGTAGCCGACATAGTGGGCTCTCTTCATGGTCCACGTGTGCGAAGGCAACCCACCACCACCACCATGCCTTCATCTTCCTCTACTAGAGTACCAGGGGCAGGATCAACACAGACACCTGGAGCCACAGGTTCACACATTGGTGATTTTTTTGTGCCTAGAAACACACCTAGTGCACAACCTTCTTTAGAGGCAACTGGGTGGAATAAGGAGGTGCGTGAGCATGCAGATGTTGCTTGTGCTGATTTTTGGTACTTCAACAACATCCCTTTCAATGTGGCAAGCTCACCTTATTGGGACAATTTGGTGACCGCATTGACAGTTGCAGGGAAAGGCTACAAGGCGCCTTCGCACAAAGAATTGAGTGGAAGGTTAGAAATTAGTTTATGTTCTTTAATTTAATTTTATGTTTCTTAAGTTTAATTTATGATTAATTTAAGTTATTTTTTTGTTTACAAATTAAAATTGTGTACTTAATTTCACTTTGTACTTGTAGGTTGCTTTTTAATGCTACTGAAAGAGCAAAGGTAGTGATACAAGAACAAAAAGAAGAATGGAAACAATATGGCTGCACTATTCTTTTTGATGGGTGGATGGATGGAAAAAACCGTACCATCATAAATTTTTTGGTTTCTTGCAAAAATGAGGTGGTGTTTTTGAAATCTGTAGATGCCTCCAGCATAGTAAAAAATGCAGAAAATTTGGCTAGAATGTTGGAGCAAGTGTGCATGGAGGTTGGCCTTAAAAATTTCATGCAAATCATAACTGACAATGCAGCAGCATATGTGGCAGCAGGAAGAATCCTCCAAGATAGACACTAGACAATTTTTTGGACACCATGTGCTGCCCATGTCCTTGACCTTCTTTTGGAGGACATAGGAAAATTACATTGGGTCACACCAATTGTAGAGGATGGAAGAAGGATCACTAAATACATCTACAATCACCCTTGGGTTCTTAGCTTGTTGAGGGAGCACACCAATGGGAGAGACTTGGTGAGACCTGGTGTGACAAGGTTTGCAATGGTTTTCTTAACGTTGCAAAGCATTCTTGGCGCATTGACGGCTTTGAAAAAAATGTTTGTGAGTCAAGCATGGATAGACTCACCTTATTCAAAGAAGTCGGAAGGAGAAAGAGTTGCAAGCATTGTCTTTGAGCCCCTCGTTGCGAAAAGAGCAACATAGATTGTGAAGGTAACTTCAAAACTTTGAGTTTGAATCTAAATTCAAATTGAACATTTTCTTAAAGTTAATGTCTTTCATTGTAAATTTGTAAATTACTAAATTGTAACTCTAATAGTTTTTTACATTTTTAAATTTATATTGTAGGTGTCAGAGCCCTTGGTTAGAGTGCTCCGTTTGGTGGATGGGGATCAAACCCCAGTGGGTTATCTTTATGAGGCCATAGATAGGGCCAAGGAGGATATTAGAAATTATTATAAGGGGGACAGCCTCAAGTTTGATCCCATTTGGGAGATTATTGACAGGAGGTGGAACAATCAACTCCACCAACCTATCCATGCAACAGGGTACTTCTTGAACCCCCGTTTCATCCATTTAGGCACCTATACAGATCCTACTGGAGAGGTTATGGAGGGCCTCACTACTTGCATTCAACGGATGACATCCACGCCTAATGAGGAAGACTTCATTGTTAATGAATTGCAAAGTTATAGGGAAAAAAGGGGTGTACTCTTCTCTTCAGACTTGCCAAAGAGAGCAGTATCTAGGCTGCGACCAGGTATAAAATTTGAAATTTACAAGTTACAAAAATGAAAATTTGATAGTTACAAGTTACAAGTTACAATTTTCTAAATCTTTCTTCTTTTTTTTGTAGATGTTTGGTGGACACATTGGGGTGGAAAAACCCCACATCTTCAAAACTTTGCCCTCCATGTTTTGAGCTAGCCTTGTAGTTCATCCAATTGTGAGCGCAATTGGAGTTTGTTTGAGGCCATCCACACAAAGAAGAGGAACAAAATTGCTTAAAAATGCCTCAATAACCTTGTCTATGTGCAATATAATCTTTGATTGTGCATAAAAAAGGTAGAGGAGATATCATATGATGATCCAATTGATTTGGAGGAGATAGATCCATACAGTGATTGGACAGGGCGAGGGGAGCAACCTCCATTGTTTACCAAGGATGAGATTTATGATTTAGAGCGACAGGAAATGGAGGAGGGTGGATTTACATTCTCATTGGATGACCTTGAGGATGATCCTGAGGAGGAGTCATTGCCAGTGCCACCACCAGCAGCTGCAGGAGATCTACATCTAGGATGGAGGTTGAGGACCCACAGGCACAACAGGAGCGGAGTCCTATGATTACATGGACACCCTCTTCCAGTCCCATACTAAGATCTAGACATGGGAAGAGGAAGATGTGATTCATGTGAATTTGTAAAAACTGAAATATATTAAATTTTTATGACATATGTAGTATTTACTTTCAGTTTTACAAAAACAATTTGCTATTTCATTTTGTTTCAGACTATTATCATATCAGCACATTGAGCATTCCACATGAGGATGCCATTTTTTATCCAATTTCTTTCAAGTCAATCAAATATAGCTTGTTTCTTATATGTACTCATTTATTGACTCATTGGATGCATCTTATCATTGAATTTTGCAAAAAAAATGCGTTTTTAGTGAAGTTTAAGCAATTTTTTAAGTTCCCGAGATTTTTGCCGAGTATTTTCTGAGTTTTTGCAAAGTTTTTGCCGAGCTGAGTTTTTCAGGCTTGCTGAGTACTTGAAAATGCTGAGTTTTCCAACTATGGTTCAAACAATGAAGCCAAATATGAGGGCCTTGTGCAAGGTCTAAGCCTCACAGAGTGGATGGGTGTTAGGAGAATAATGGTGTTCAGAGACTCCAAACAGATAGGTAATCAAGTCTGAAATATATCTATGGTGAAGAATGTTTGCATGTATTCTTATAGACATAGATTTTGGGACCTCATTGAATGTTTTGAAGCTTTAAATATTCATGTGGTGCCTAGGGAGCAGAATTCAACTGCAGATCGCATGACAATAATAGGGTCTCAATTTGATCCTATCTCCAACTTGATCAAGAATATACACTCTATGAGAGTGATTGTCTGACCCTCCATTCCAGATAATGATCAGAGCTGGAAAGTGTTTGAAAGCAATGAACACATTGCCTCATTCATTCAATAATCGGGTGAATTTTATGATCAGCTTCAACCAAAAATTGAGGAAGCATATGAAGGAAAAATCATTCAGTTAAGGTCTAACAAGCTTCTAAAGGGACTGGTCACTCTCGAAAACCTATTTGATTGGGATGATGTGATAAATGACAAGAGGAGGTTTGTGGTAGACAAAATTGACTATGCAAACCTTCAGGTCAGAGATGGGAAGAAGCTCAAAGTCAGGAAGGATGTCTTGCAACATGATAAAGAAAGGATTATCAAATTTTGCGAGCAGTATGAATGATTAGTGGCCTAGTCATATGATGAACTCAAGAGATCTGATCTCAACATCATCCAAGACACAATTGAGTTGACAGAATGTCAAAAAATAGTCTGCCAAAAATAAAGGCCAATAAATCCAAAGATTGAAACCTTGATGATGCAAGAGTTAACAAAGTTGATTTAGTCCCAGATCATCTTCTAGATCAAATAAAGTACATGGGTTTCTAACCTAGTTCCAATTTGTAAGAAGAATGGAGTCATTCATCTCTGTGTTGATTTTTGTGACCTAAAGAAGGCATTTCTAAAGGATCACTACCCACTACCTTCCATGGAATCAATCTTGCAGAGTGTAGCTAGTGTAGAGATGTTTTATCTGTTAGATGGTTTTTTGAGTTACAATTAGATCTAAATCAAAGAGGAGGACCAACATAAGATGGCATTTACTACAAAGTGGGGGATGTTCACATATTCAAAGATTCCTTTTGGCCTTTGAAATGTTGGAGCCACTTTCCAGTGGGAAATGGACATCGCTTTTAGCGAATTTATCAACAAGATTATCTTAATCTACTTGGATGATCTAACGATGTTCTCTAAATCAAAAGATGATGATTTTGATCATTTGGAGATGGTTTTTAAAAAATTCCAGGAGTTTAGGGTATCCTTGAACTTGAAAAATGTGTCTTCGAAGTACCACAAGGAAAATTATTGGGACATGTAGTTTCCAAAGAAGGAATCACAATTGATCTAGAACGGGTAAAAGCAATTAAGGAACTTCCCCTACCAGTCAACAAAAAGGGAGCCCAATATTTTTTGGGGAAGGTTAACTTTGTAAGAGAATTTATTTCTAATTTTGCAAGAATAATTAAACCAATAACCCTGATGTTGAAAAAGGATCAATTATTCAAATGGACGAAAGAAGCTAGAGAAGCCTCCGAGAAGGTTAAGGATGATATTTCTTCAGCTGCTGTGCTAGTCAACCCAAACCTGTCAAAGGACTTCATAATGTATGTATTCCCTAAACTTAAAATAATATGAGATGAGCTACAACTTCATCGAGAGGCAAGAGTTTGCAATTGTAAAGGTACTTAAGAATTTTTGACATCTTATATCTTGTAATAAGGTGATTGTTTATGGTGCACATTCCAATGTACATGAATACATCATGGAAGGAGAAATCACAAAAAAAAGAGCCAATTGGATCAATAAGATCCTTGAATACAACATTGAGGTCAAGCCAACTAAAACCAATTGAGGTAGAGGAATGTGTGAATATCTAGCATAAGAAAGTAAAGCACCAATTAAAGAAGAGCAACCCAACATAATCTTTCTCAATCAACCTGAGTCCAAAAATTGTTAGCTGGCAGATAGAGTAAGATTTATGCAGACCAAGAAATATATAGTAAAACTTTCCTCTCAGAAGAGAAGATTTTACAAACTATAGAATAACAGATACACACTAATTGAGGGAATTCTCTTCAAGAGGAATTTCAGTGGTATACTCTTGCGGTGTGTAAATCAAGAATAGTCACAGAAGATCATGAAAGAATTCCATAGCAGCCCAATAGGTGGACACTTCTCTGTGAAGAATACCACCATTAAAATTATAAGCACATGGTAATTTTGGCCCATGTTGTTCAATGAATCATATGCTTTTGGTCAAAAGGTGCAAGGAATGCCAATTCTTTGTAGGGAGAAGAAAAAATTTGGCCATGCCTCTCAATCCAATAGTGTCAAATGAGCCATTCACACAATGGGGATTTGATTTCATTGAGATGATCAATCCCACCTCCAACATAGGACACAAGTGGATTCTCATGGCCATAGACTATTTCACTAGATGGACTGAGGCCATACACCTAAAAAATGTGATGGAGGTGGAGATTGTGGACTTCTTTGAGGGATTGATGATGAGATTCAGCCCACCAAAGACCATCATTTTGGATAACACAAAGGATTTCCTAGGCTCTAATATATGTCAATTCACACTCATGCATGACATATTTTTTAAGACATTATCAAATTATCAAGTCGACTAACAAAAACTTAGTCCAACTCATCAAAATAATTGGGTCAGAACATAAAAAAGAATGGCATCAGAATCTTTGGGCAGTTCTCTGGAAAGAATGAATAACCCCTAAGAATGTTTTGAAGACTCCGCCATACAAATTAGTGTATGGGAAGGAGGCACTATTACCCATCTCTATAGAGATTCTACCATTGCAATTACTAAAATCTTTAGAGATAGAGAAAAATGGAGCTATGGAGGTTCGATTGGTCAATTTGTTGGAAGTGCAAGAAAAAGGGGGAAAGGCCCTAGTAGCCATGTCCAACCACTAGTAGGTGGTTAAGAGATGGTTCGACAAAAAAGCCTCAGACCAAGGTCTAAAGTGTGGGGACCTAGTATTAAAATTCAATGAAAGGGATGCAAAGCCAGGCCAACATGGAAAATTTGACAGTCTATGGGAAGGCCTGTTCAAAATAATTCAGTGCAAAAAATAAAATGCATTTGAATTATAGAACATGGAGAAAGAAGCACTAGGGATTCCCGTTAATGAAATCCACCATAAATTGTTTAATTAAATCTTGCTAATTATTTTTCTAGTGTAAATATGTAAGTATTGTAATTATTTTCCTTCATGTTTTTGTCGGTTGGCCTTTCAATAAATTCCATAGTGTAGGAAGTAGGGAAATAGATGGAACCCATTATTGCAAACAACATAGAAAAGTAAACACAACCCATCATACTAAAAAATGAACTCATATGCAGAGAATTGAAATAAACCCATATTGCAGAACCACATGAAAAGGAGATGAGAGTTTAGTAAGCAAGTATATTCGTTATATATATATGCTTCAATCAATACATTTTTGAAATGGATCTAAGGCCATACATTTAAAAATGTATTTATATATATTATGCAACTTCTTCATATGTATGTACGGTAAAGCCTATTCCAAGCATATATATACAAAAAGAAGTAAAAAAGCATTTGAAACTTTAGTTGGCTAGAGGAGAAGGATTGTTTTCAGTGGTAGGATTTTTTTCATTTATAGGGTTGTTATTAGCAACAGCGAGGTCAAGAGAAGTGAAATCATCCACAACACCAATGATAAGCAGCGGAGGGAACACAATGTTCCTGAAATCTATGTACCAGTTGACATCGTAGAATAGCACCACATTATAGTAGCGCAAAAGGAAGTGACATGCACGGGTGGCCCTTTGATGGTGCTTAGCTTCTGAAATAAGTTGGAACCCACTCAAAAATTGCACCCACAACACCATGGAATCCTCTTATATATGCTTGCATAGGTAACTTGCTATAGGGAGGCCTAGGCCATAAATAAAATTCAACACCACCTCTCTAAGGCCACTGAGGCACTTCAAGAAAATTTGAAGTGTCAGGTGTAGGATCATACCCTTGGGAACCTATATGCAAGCCTAAGTCTAGCTCTATGCAATTACAAACACTTCTCAACTTCCTAATGCTAATCCTAGCCAATCGCCTAATACCAATTCTTGCTAATCACTAAGTGTGATTTTGCTACTATCATAGGGCCTATTTATAGAAATATCTAAGATAGTTGCATGCCATAAGCATGGTGCTAATTGAGTGTTAACTCAAAAAAGGCCAGCTCAAATTTCCCACCCAATTGCGCCTGCAAGTATGAATTGTTGCAAGCAAGATTAAGGAGCGGTAATTAACTAGCACGAGTTGGTGGTAGTCCCAAGTGATTGCTCATACGAATGGGTGCTAAGGTGTCAAGTTGCAAGAATTTTCAAACTCCAAGGCATAATTCAAATCTTTTCAAGGTACTCATTACATCTTTGGTTTAATTATTCCTTTTTGGATATTAATTACCAAAGCATACGAAAGGTTAGCGAGCTTTCAATCAGCGGCTCAATTTCCTAGGAAAATCATGCCGAAGGACATGATCACTAATGTCATTATGAATTCTTATATTTTCAAAAGGGCGAGTAATTTGTTTCACATGGGAAAGAAAGCTAGTGGTACATTCCAATTTAAATGCAAAAAGGCAACCATTGTCTATGGCTTTAGAGAAGAAAAATCAAAGGAAAAAGCTAAGTATTGCATAGAGCTTTCTTGTGGACCTACAAGATGCCTTCTCAATGATAGAATTTGTCTATGGCCTGGACACCGATAGATATGTTCAAGAATTTCAACTAGGCTTGGGGTTCTAGCTGTGTAGGAAACATTCTCTCTTCTGATATGAATTCACATAATTCATCATAGAGGAGATGCTGAGACAGATAGCGGAATACAAAACACAACAAAGGTTCAAGTTTCCTTCTTTCCTCACCCATATGTTTTTGCATCAGAATCCTGATTTCTTCAAAAAACATGTGAGGTTGGCTATTTTTGATGAAAATCAATGAAGAAGGCCAGTTTTTGTATGGACTCCTCTCCTCTCTGCAACTTATGATTATTATGCACTTTTTGGATTATTTCTTGCCCTGATTTTGTAAGATTTGAGTGAGGATGCTGGTATTTACCGGCCCAACTCAAATCACACACAATATATGCAGAATTTCACACCAAAATGCAATTGGTTTCTTGGAGAAGATTTCAAATTTGTCTAGATGTGTGGCTTTACCAGGGAACCATTCCACCTACCAACATGCCTAACAGATTAGGTGTTGGGCCTCAAAATATTCCAACAGGTATTGATTATTGACTTCACTTTTGTGGAGGAAAGGCCAAGAAGAGAGGATTTTTCACCTATCCGTTGAGCTTTAAATTGGTGATTATGACCAAGAAGCAGACGCATGAAATGTAGAGGAAAAGCTAGCTCATCTGGGGTTGGTATGGATTTGTGATAAATGGAATTACAACCCCAACAATGACTTACTGAATGAATATTTCAAGGTAATTCACAACCCCTTACTTTACTGGGAGAAGCGACAAAATCCACTAGAAGATGCGGATGACCTATTGGTGGACATAATCCATATTCCAACTGAGGGTAGTTGGCCTCCATGGCATAGGTTCTACTTCTGATTAGGGAAATATGATAAAATAAAATAGATTGGGGCTACCCTTCACAATAATCTGATAAGATATTTCAATTGGAGCGAACAAAATATTAAGGATTTTTGGATTTACCGACAAGAAATACAACAACCTAATACCCCATAAGATAGCATAGGGTTGGATGACAAGTTTGATAAATTTTGGAACGATGAGCATATTGATTCTGAAGTAAGTGATGATGAAGATACTGACTTAGAGGAGGTCAAAACACATTCTAAGGAAGGAAGGGGGAAGGAAATGGAGGTTCAGATGGCCCTAATGAAGCCAAAAGAGAAGGCAATTAAGTATCCTATCAACGTTTCTTCTAATGTGTGGGTGAACATATCATGTGCACGGGCTTCACTGACTCACATCTGGACCACAAAAATAACTATAACAACCTCACAACAATAGTAGGAGGCTATAGATGTAGAAGACTTGCCACCCATCAAATGACGACACATAGAAGCAACTTCTAAAGAGTGTTCACAAGATCCCAAGGCAAGCCAAGAGTGCACAACAAGTCAGGGATCACAATCATCTACACTGTAGGTATCTTTCATTCCCTCTTCTCTTGCTTCATAATCTTTAGTGACTCCTACAACATCTACGACACCCCCCACTTTGAGAGTCAGCCCATCCTTCTCCACTTCTACTACAATGATCATAGGAGGGTTCACATAGTTCTCTGAGGCAATACCATTTGTCTTTACCCCTTCATAGAAATTTCCACCTTTTGCCTCGGCCCAGTTTGCATCCACTAGCACTTCAAATCTTGCCTCCATGGTTTCCATTAGTACTCCTCTTACTACTACTATGTTGAGCCTGACCCAGTCTCCCTAGCTGATGGAATCTGCCATAGCTCTGTTTCAGCCACCACTTCCCTTAAGTCTTCTCACTAGTTCACAAACTAGGCTCTGGCATGTCCCTCCTTTCTCCCGACAAATAGTTAATATTTTGAGGAAGAAATCACTCAGAGCCACTACTCTCTCATTCCCTTTCACCCTTCCTCCTAGTGCACCTTTCGTAGGTAGACTCATCAAGGCACTAACAATTTTTTTATTGGAAAGTGATAAAACAAAGCAAGCACTGGCTATCAGGGTCCAAAATAAAAAAGGCCAAGGATGCCAAAAATCCAATAGAACCAAAGATATAGAATATTTTCAATGAGGCTCAAAAATCACTACATTTCACGACCATGTACCCCATCGTCATCAAACCGCAAGGAGAGATGCAACCTGACAATTAAAAATTGTATGCCATGGGACTCGATTTGAGCATAGCCCAACCACAGGACAAAGTTGAGCTCATGGAGGAGATGTAGTGGGTGGTGACCACTAACTTCCTCAAGTCTAGTCACCAACTAAAGAAGAGAGAGGAAGAGTTGTGAATTTAAAAGGAGACGGTCAATGTCTTGCTGGTGAAGGGAAAAGTGAGGGATGCTGAATTTGAGTGCTTATGAAAGAAAGTGGAGATGGAGTGAGATTAATTATGAGAGGAAATTGTAAAGTTCCAATATTATGATCCCAACCTATTTGTCGAGCTGCAGCAAAAAAATCAAGAATATCAGGACCAGTTGTCTCGGGTAGAGAAGGAGATGCAACAAAAAAATTAAGAGCTTGATCACCAATTCTCTTAATTAGAACAACAGATCCAACAAAAGGATGCAGAATTTGAGGCTCATCAAACTCAGTTGGAGAGTGAGGTCCAAGAAATGAATTATTCCCTTAAGAGGGAAGCATCAAATAAAGAACGAGCCAAAGAAAACTGGCTCGCAGAACCAAGAACCATGTACATACAACTTTCAGCTGCAAAAAAAAGGGCTGTTGAACTCACACAGGAGGTTGATTCAAAAGATGTGGAGATTGGTGCTCTAAAGAATCTTCCCCAACCCCCTGCTACCTAGTCGGACCTCCTTCAAGTAGACTGGAAGCTATATGTTTCATACTAGGAAAGGGTTAAGGCCTTCTACCTAACTTTCCAACTGACACTCCAATTCATGAAAAAGGCAATAGGTTTAGGCAAGGAGGTTCATGGAGCAATTGAGCGGTTCCCACAATCCATCGCGGAGAGAGTTCCTGAGGTGAATTTTTTTTTGGATAAGATATACATGGTCTACGATGAAGACTTAGCAAATGCAAAGATTAGTGACCAGAAAACCATAGCCAAAATAGAAAACAGGTTCATCTACTACCATGCAACCATCCTCCACACTATTGAGTGCATTTCCACATTAGACCAAACCATAAATAGCATGTGGGAAAGGTTCTCCCTCCTAACTTAGATGAGCTTGCCGTCCTCATTTATTTCAAACGAGTCAGTGGCCACATCAAAGCATATTATGGTGAAGATTGAAGAGAAGTAGTAGGATGCATCCACTTTTTAGAGCTTTAGTCAGCCCCTTACTACAAAGGATATTGAGAGTGTCACCCATCCGATAATGCAGTTGATTTTCCAGCTCGAGTCTTGGGCCGGTATATCGATAACACTTCCATACAAAGAAATGATCAATCTGCATGGAGTGAAAGATAATTTGCACGACATATCGACACCATCCAAGGTTGACTCGCTGCCTCTACAAACCTCTCTCTCCAAACTTTAATTGCATCACCCAATGAATATGACTTTGGTCTATGAACCAAATTTTTTTGGGTTAATTGTTCCACAGGTGAAATGCCCCTAGTAGTCACCAAAACCTATGAACATAAAATTATGCAAGCTCTCTTCGGGTGGTTTTTATTTTTGCTAAGTACTGGCCTATGCCCCATCTATTCGAACATCATTAGGATCCTTTTTGCAAAAGGCTTCGTCCAAATTTTTCCACGTGTCCTCTAGGCACTCTTCGAGGGGATTTCTCCCTTCACTTTTCTAATGGCTCCCGCCATGCTTCCACATGTTAGCTATTCACATTTTTGAAAGATGCTTCTCTTCACTTCTCTATTAGGCCTCATTTGAGTGCCACATAGCATCGATTTGTATACACTTTTTGATGAGCCCCACTCACGACGCCGTTTGTGAAAGATGCCTCCATATGTCTTCACCACACATGTTTTCATCGTAAGGAGGGAGGAATGAACCAAAAACCCTGACCTGCCTCCATGTAGCCTCTCCACAGGCATTTTAGCGAAGGGAAGGAAAGAGCAAGTGGAAGGCTATGCCTTTTTTCCACTTGCTCTAACTACCTTTGTAGGAGATCGACACACATCAGCAGTATGTTCTGTTGGGACCACTTTCATCATTCACAAGGGATGCATCTGGTTTGTAAATGACCTCATTCATGCTCAAATATTTTTTCTTGCAATGGTCAAAGGAAATCATTTCTTTGGGCATCATTTTTCATGATTCAAATATTTTATGTTATTGACCCGCCAGGCGGTGGGATTTCTACCTATAAATATTGCTTCTTCTTTGGAAGAAAGGGTTCAGAAATTACAGGAAAATTGTGGAAAAGAAACCAGGCCTCTTGTATTGTTTAAGCTTATTGTATAAGATTCACAGACTGTTCCATAGTTCGGCCTTTCTTTTTCTTAACTATTTGATAAAGCTTTATACTGTGCCATCACTGTATTGATTAATTTGTTCACAAACTTCCATAATTTCAGTATAAGCTTGTTGATTCAAACCATGTATTTGATTCTTCTTTTCAATAAATGTATGGAAGTTATTTTATGTCACTGAGTAAATTTTTCAAGTTTCCATTTTGATTTATGTTATTCTAAGACATATTAGATATCATATCTAATAGATAGGTTTATTGTGCCCATATCTACTTCTTGGCACATTAGCTTAGATTATATTTCATTTTACACTCATTTCATTCTCCCCTTTTCAACCCCCCAATTATAGAAGAAGTTGACTTCTTTAAAAACCTAGAGGTCACTTAGTTTAGCGCAATAGGTCCCCCCTTTAACTGAATTTCCAATAAGTTTGTTACCTTGTCAATTTTTGGCATCAACAATCATCTTGCAATATATCTAGAGGTGAAGACAATGAAGTAGAAACTAAGGAAGATGCATCCACAAATCGCACTATTAGTCAAACTTGGGTTGCAGAAACTCCTAGATTTTGGCTTCTTAAGATCCATCAATTATCCTAAATGGGTTTCAAACTTGGTACCAGTCACTAAGCCCACTAGGGGCATCTGAATCTACACTAACTTCAATGACCTAAAGAAAGCGTTCCCTAAGGATAATTTTCCTCTTCTGAATATTGACATGATTATAGATCAAATAGTTGGGCATGAAATGTTGTCACTCATGGACGGGTTCACAGGTTACAATCAGATAATGCTAGAGAAAGATGATCAACATAAGACAACCTTTACCTTTCCATGGAGTACATACTACTAGAACATGATGTTTGGGTTGAAAAAAATTGGAGCCACCTATCAAAGGGCCATCACACTCATTTTTCATTACATGATTCACAAGTCTATAAAGGATTATGTGGATGACATATTAGCCAAGTCAAGAAAGTGATGAGATCACATAACAACACTAAGCTCCATCTTTACCAAATTGGAGGAATACAAGGTAAGGCTCAACCCCAAGAAGTCTATCTTCGTTGTACAATCAAGAAAGCTTCTAGGATAGATAGTATCAATGAGAGGGATCCAAATAGACCCAACCAAAGTCAAAGAAATTCTCGAAATGGAGGCGTCAAAGACATTAAAATAGTTAAGGGGTTTACAAGGAAGACTCCATTCCATCTATAGGTTCATCACACAGTTAACAGATAAGGCTATCCCATATTCTCATCTACTCCAAAAGGGGGTAGAATAAAAATGGGATGAGAAGTATGATCAAGCATTCAACAAAATCAAAGAATACCTACAGACACCACCAATACTCATGTTGCTGATCCAGGATAAGCCATTGATCTTGTACATATCAAAAACAACAACAACACTTGGAGCTCTATTAGCACAACATGATGAGAGAGGGGAGGAGAGAGCCATATACTATATCAGCTGAATCGTGGTGGGAAATGATTTAAATTATACATTCATTGAAAAGGCTTACCTAGCAGTAGTTTTTTCCTCACAAAAATACAGTCACTACATGTTAGCCCATCAAATTAAACTCATCGCCAAAATAGACCCCTTCAAGTATTTACTTTCCAAGGTGACATTGATGGGGCAGATGGCTAAGTGGATCATGATCCTCTCAAATTATGACATTGAATATGTGGAAATAAAATCTATTAAGGGACAAGTGGTTTCAAATCAATTAGCAGAAGAACCCATCTATTCAGAGAATCCACTTATATCAGAATTCCCAAACAAATCCGTGTTCAACCTCAGTGTCATAGATTATTGGAAGGTTTATTTTTATGGGTCATATACATAGCATGGATTAGGAGTGGGTATTTTCTTCATCACATTGTAAGAAGATTGTATTCCTAAATCCTATAGGTTATCTTTCCCTTGCACTAACAACATATCTGAATATGAAGCCCTTGTGATTGCACTCACAATAGCAGTACATTAGTAGATCATGGCTCTTAAATTTTATGGATACTCTCAGCTAATCATCACCCAAGTCAACAACAAGTACCAAGCAAAGGATGACAAACTAACTCCATATAAGAAACTGGTGGAAGACCTCAAGGAATTCTTCATTGACATCACATTTGATTAAATACCAAGGGAAAACAGCAGAGTGACAGATGCCATGGAAATGATTGGATCACTGCTGGATATCCCATGCAACATTCTTAAGCATGAATTCATGGTAGAGTGGATTCTCGTACCAATTTTTGAGGTACTATATTTTGAATTTGTGTGTGAAATTGTTGGTCCCGGTAACCCATGGTATCATGAAATATACACCTACCTGAGAATATGAGTCATCCCTACTGATATCACTCTGAACCTTAAATGGGCCTTTGTCAAGAACTCATCCTGCTTTGTTATCTTAGGTGACACCCTGTACCTTAAGAGTATTGAAGGAACCCTTTTATGATGCCTAAATACTGAGGAAGCTTTGATTGCTTTAATTGAGGTACATGATGGTATTTGTGGTTCACATTTGAGTGGTAGGACCTTATACAAGAAGCTATTGAGAATGGGGTACTATTGGCCAATAATGGAGAAGGAAGCTCACAAATACATCATAAAGCATTGGCAATGTCAATAGCATGGGGACCTCATCCACGCACTAGCTCAAGAGCTCCAGCTAATTGTAACACCTTGGCCCTTCTCACAGTGGGGGCTCGATCTCATTGGAAAAATCACCCCCACCTCATCTAATGGACACAAGTTCATTATCACTGCAACGAAGCACTTCACAAAGTGGGAAGAGGCCATCCCTATGACCTATATCATTGGAAAGAATATCGCTAAGTTCATCCTGAATTACCTCATATGTCACTACGATGTCCCACAAGCCATTATCTCAGATAATGGGACACCTTTTAAAAATTAGGATGTC
This sequence comes from Sequoiadendron giganteum, assembly GCA_007115665.2. NCBI lineage: Eukaryota > Viridiplantae > Streptophyta > Pinopsida > Cupressales > Cupressaceae > Sequoiadendron > Sequoiadendron giganteum. The sequence continues at coordinate 376,316,642 of CM021106.1, forward strand.
TGAGACCTATGCCAAAAATTCAATATCCAACATTTCTTTTCTACTCCATACTACCCCTAGGGTAATGACCAAGTTGAGGCTATGAATAAAACTATCCTAAGAATCCTAAAAAAGATAGTCAGTGAAGTTGGTTGTGACTAGAACTTGCAGTTGAACCTTGGCCTATGGGCCTACTGAACAAGTATATGCACACCAATAGGTGTAACCCCATTCTTCCTGGTCTATGGATCAAAAGCTATCCTCCCCATCAAGATCAAGCTCCCATACTTAAGGATATCATTGCAAAACCTCATAACACATGAAGAATATCAGGTATCGTGACTGAATGAGTTGGAGCTATTGAATGAGTGACACATGGATGCTTTGAACCACTTGCAAGTCTACTAGAACCATATCAAGAGGAGTTACAACAAGAAGATACAGTACCGATCATTTTAAGTTGGCGAACTTGTGATGAAAGAAAATTAGAAAAATGTGTCGAATCCAGATAGCAAGGGCAAGTTTGAACCCAACTAGCTGGGACCTTTTGTTGTCACCGCAAGCTACAAATCAAGAGTATATCAATTGTCAAAACCCAAAGGCGAGCCTCTACAAGAGCCTACAACAACTCCCATCTCAAAAATTTGTATGCCTAAGTTTCAAGGTATAAAGCCAACAAATCAAAAAAATATAGAAATATAAAAATAAAAGAAAATCAAAAAAAGGATTGAAAACAGTAAAGATAAAAATCGTCCTCTAGTGAAAACCACTTCAGTGGCACTCTGGGAAAGTACCTTGGTGAAAACCTGGCACACAGGTGCCTTGTGTAAATAAAGAACTTTCCATCCACCATGATCTCTATGAATGGTTCCACATCGTCCATCACATTTTGTTGACCCTTCCATTCACCTATTCACATTTGTATCATAGCTTGATCATGTGTTTGTGTCATGGTCCACCCTAGAACTACTTGACACATTATTAAGGTCAGTTTGTCCTGCCTATATCAAATTAGTCTATTGCATCATGTTGGGGGCATGTTATTTTACCTTCATTTGGATCAGATTCATGTATATTCTTAAAATCTGCCCAAAAATTCAAAAAATTCAAAAAACATTTATAAAATAAAAAAACTCAAAAACATCCAAATCATATGAAAAACCTAGAAAATAGGTCAAAAAATAAAAAGTCAAAAAATAGAGTCATCATGTCTAACTATATCATCTCTGAGCTTCAACGTAGGCAAGGCTAATCATCGATTGGCCCTCGAGACACCTTAAGTCAGTCCTTTAGGAATCTGTTGTAATAAACTGGCAATCCAACATGTTCATATCTTCATCAATAATTGAGTCTATCTTCAGTCAAACTACGCGGTCTTTGTGTGTATAACGTAGGCAAGGCTAATTATTGATCAGATCTTGAGACCCCTAGGATAGGTCTTTATGTTAGGTTCTTAGTCAAAATCTTGGAAAAAACAAAAAAAAAAAGAAAATTTGAAAATCAAAACATTTGTAAAACAATTTCAAAAATACCAAAAACAACCTCAAAACATTTCAAAATACCAAAAAAATTCAAAAAACCCAAAAAAGTGCATCCACCCCATTTCAACATTCACTTGCAATAAGCATCCACTCATAATAAATCAATCATTGCTTTCATCCTTTGGAAAAAAAATTGGAAGCAAGCTTAGTAATCGAAAGTGTGTTCTCAAACGTCAGGGTCTTAAGTCTAGGTCAGTAGGTAAAAAAGTTGGTCAACTCTGGGTATCAATAGCCTATCATCCAGACAATCTCACCATCATCTGATAACATCATGTCCTAGGACGCATCCTTCCTACAATGGACATCAACATCAGAAATCACTGTAGTTTAGTCTTGGCTGGCAGTATGAAGAAAATTAGCTTGTTTGTTTACTTGATCTTTTCTTTCTCTTTATCTTATTGTGCTCATTCCAATGACCTCTCGATGATGTCTAATCAAACAATTTAGAGAGAAAGGAATGGTGCATTGACCTTTATCTTTTTCTGTTGTGTTTGTTTGATATTCTTGTAATATAACCTTGGTGAATACTTGCTTTGTTGACTACTACATTGTTAGGTTTGAACCCAACTAGTTGGGACCTTTTGTTTTCACCGCAAGCTACAAATCAAGAGTATAATAATTGTCAAAACCCAAAGGCGAGCCTCTACAAGAGCCTACAACAACTCCCATCTCAAAAATTTGTATGCCTAAGTTTCAAGGTATAAAGCCAACAAATCAAAAAAATATAGAAATATAAAAATAAAAGAAAATCAAAAAAAGGATTGAAAATAGTAAAGATAAAAAACATCCTCTAGTGAAAACCACTTTAGTGGCACTTTGGGAAAGTACCTTGGTGAAAACCTGGCACACAGGTGCCTTGTGTAAATAAAGAACTTTCCATCCACCATGATCTCTATGAATGGTTCCACATCGTCCTTCACATTTTGTTGACCCTTCCATTCACCTATTCACCTTTGTATCATAGCTTGATCATGTGTTTGTGTCATGGTCCACCCTAGAACTACTCGACACATTATTAAGGCCAGTTTGTTTTGCCTATATCAAATTAGTCTATTGCATCATGTTGGGGGCATGTTATTTTACCTTCATTTGGATCAGATTCATGTATATTCTTAAAATCTTCCCAAAAATTAAAAAAATCAAAAAACTCAAAAACATCCAAATCATATCAAAAACCCAGAAAATAGGTCAAAAAATAAAAAGTCAAAAAATAGAGTCATCATGTCTAACTATATCATCTCTGAGCTTCAACGTAGGCAAGGCTAATCATCGATTGGCCCTCGAGACACCTTAAGTCAGTCCTTTAGGAATCTGTTGTAATAAATTGGCAATCCAACATGTTCATATCTTCATCAATAATTGAGTCTATCTTCAATCAAACTACGCGGTCTTTGTGTGTATAACGTAGGCAAGGCTAATTATTGATCAGATCCCGAGACCCCTAGGATAGGTCTTTAGGTTAGGTTCTTAGTCAAAATCTTGGAAAAAACAAAAAAAATTGAAAATTTGAAAATCAAAACATTTGTAAAACAATTTCAAAAATACCAGAAACAACCTCAAAACATTTCAAAATACCAAAAAAATTCAAAAACCCCAAAAAAGTGCATCCACCCCATTTCAACATTCACTTGCAATAAGCATCCAATCATAATAAATCAATCATTGCTTTCATCCTTTGGAAAAAAAATTGGAAGCAAGCTTAGCAGTTGAAAGTGTGTTCTCAAACATCAGGGTCTTAAGTCTAGGTCAGTAGGTAAAAAAGTTGGTCAACTCTGGGTATCAATAACCTATCATCCAGAAAATCTCACCATCATCTGATAACATCATGTCCTAGGATGCATCCTTCCTACAATGGACATCAACATCAGAAATCAATGTAGTTTAGTCTTGGCTAGCGGTATGAAGAAAATTAGATTGTTTGTTTACTTGATCTTTATCTTATTGCGCTCATTCCAATGACCTCTCGATGATGTCTAATCAAACAATTTAGAGAGAAAGGAATGGTGCATTGACCTTTATCTTTGGCTGTTGTGTTTGTTGGATATTCTTGTAATATAACCTTGGTGAATACTTGCTTTATTAGGTGTGTATGGAAGGTGTTTTGGATAGCTTGTTGACTATTACATTGTTAGGTTTTGCCTCTTTGTTTTTTGGTCCGAGATGTTTGAAATATCTATAATACATACTAGTAAGGTTTCCATATGTCAGATGTGAACAAGAATACTCCTCTTTGATTGTCGAGTCAAAGTCCATCACACTAGGTACAATTCCATCCTAGTTCTTTATACCTTGATGCATCGTATCTACATGTGTTATCAAACATAAGGAAAGTAAGCTCTTTATGTCCCTAATTTTTGATAAGAAAAACATCACCATCCCTCATCATTATCTCTAATAAAGTCTCAATAGATCATAGACTTGTTGGATCCTCCTTTCATCATCTTATTTCTTCTTTCTTCTCTATGCGCTAACATGGTATCATGACATTTAACCAAAAAACATCACCAATGCATTCATATTACATCCACAAATCATCTACGTACATACATCATTACATTATCATTTAAGCTACGAAGAATGATAGATATTTTTTATTCTAAGTGTCTTAAATCGTTGCATATCATATCATAAATTATTACATATCATAGTCATTTCATATTATGTCATTGCATTGACATCATTGCATATCATGGTCATTGCATATCACATCATACATTTTTCATTATAATTTTAAATAATAGAGATTTGTTATTCTGAGCATCCTAGAAATCATTTGCATACCATAAAAATTTGGATCCATACATCCATACTGCATACATCATCATAAAAGTGCATAAAAATATACAAAAAATAAATGCATCCATAACATTTTCATCCATGAACATTTGCATGTCATAACAATACATCACATAATAGAATCACATCACCTTGCATAAACATCAAGTGCATCTATACATAAAGCATAAATAAAGTGAACACATCGCATGATAGATCAATCGAACCCATATCATAGATATATCAAAAAAATCATAATTGTCATGATATAAAATTAGACTGAGGTGTATGTACATAAATCATGGTACAAAATCCCACAAGGATATCAAAAATAAAATGGCTAGCCCTGATGGCTGGTCCCCTTGCCTACCTGTCTCTCAGGCTGATCATCTGTTCGGCAAGCCCCTGTCTGCTGGGAATAGTCTAGTTGTCTAAGAGCCATAGACACTACCTAGTGGTAGTAGAACCTATAGTACTCAGCCTCCCTCACTTCCTCATGGTACATCCATGCTAATACTATCCTCCCCTGAGACTCGATGGCCATGCTCTCCAACTGCTACCTACGACCAACCTCCTAGGCTAACTGTAACTCTGAGGCTTGTCTTTGCTGCCTCTTATGTGGTGAGGGTCTGAACCATGTTGTCTAGCTAAATCTCTCTCTAAGGTGATGGCCTAAACCTATTGGTAGGCTTGGCCCCACTCACCTGTGACTACTTATACCTCTACCTATAGGCCCTACACGTATTCCTATAGCTATTGAATTTGTGGATCCTTTGGCTGATGGGGTTGTTGTGCCTAATGCAGTTGGTGTGGTGGCTGATCTTGCTACTAATCTGGTTGCCCATCTCTAGGTGGTGCCCCTGGATCTTGTCCCCCTAATCCTACCTATTCTCTCTGAGTAGTCCTCCCCCCAGGTCTCCCCCATGTAAGCGCTATTGTTGGATCTATCAACCGTAGTGGAGGTCTAAACCACTCTACATAAAATCATGTGACCCCTAGATTTTTTGGTCCCTAACCATAGGCCCATGGCCTAGCAACTAACTACCTGAAAGATTTGACTGCATTGGATGTTGGGATCATTCACCCCCATGCAGTCTCTTGGGCTTATCTAGAAAAAATAGTAGTATATCCATCAATTAGCATGTACTGAACCTCTCCAAACTGTCGAACCACCCTATCAGGAATATATTGCTCTATGATAGTATGCTCTCTCCCCTACATCAAATAGGTCTGACAGGCATAGAACAACTATTGTACATCATCATACCAAGTGGGTATCTATAGTCATGGCCACTAGGTAAAAACTATAAGATCATCGATAATGTGTCACCAGTGAGGAAGACCAAGTTGTTCAATATGTCGTAGGGTAATCTCACTCCCATATCTCCAGACCATAGGATCATCAGGCTTAGTATCCACCAAGGTGACTATCATTCAGAGCATGACAATATGCTCCCAATCCCAAATGTGTAAAAGTGTCACCCTAGTGCTAATCACACAACCATCATAGTATGCAAAATCATGTAGATCATGGTATAATGATGCTAGCATCACTAGCCCTTAGGAAAACAAGGTCCTCTACCTCAACATTCTCTCCCAAGCCGAACCCCATCTTGTATTGAAAAATATGCCCCATCAATCTAGAGCCACTAACCCAAATACAATGGAAGCAATGATCAACTAAAAAAGCAACACTCGACCCCTATAGACCTCTAAATAAATCTAACCCTCAGTCAGAATAAGGTCCTCAAACCCCATGACATCATGGCATACACCGATGTCAGTATCTATATCATAAATCATATAGGAACCATGTATTGACAACCGTAGGATGTGTAATGCCCCGCTGTACTAACCCCCAAGGACAACCTAAACTAATAAATTTTTGCACAATTTTTATTTGAAAGGAGAACATTACATTGGTTTCACATATTACATGCAAATAAATTAAGCAATTACACTATCAACTACGTCCCCTGGGGTACACGCGACGACATTACAAAACCTAAAATCATATTATATTGATAAAGAATGAACCAAGATTACATTATACACCATCAATAAGAAACATCCATAGATGATCGTTCAACATAACAAGATTAACTTAATTCTGGTAACCATAACATACTATTATATCGAATAATAGCTACAACAAATCATCAACCACATAAGGTTTACGAGGTGCATAATACATTACATCATTTGAGAATTACAATAATACAAAAGTGATCCCCAACATGAATGAGAATAATACAATATGATAGGGTAATACAACTAAAAGGAAGAATACAATTAGTAAGGTTGGATCCATCTACGACATAACTCTCAAGTCACCGTAAGTGGCACAAATCTCCACATCTCGATCCTCGCCTGGGGACCCAATGGGGTGCATAGCACATTCCACCCAACCATGTGGACCCGAAGGACCACCCCCCATGCTAGGAGTTGACAAGAAAGACTCTCAACCAAAAACAATCAAATGAACAATGGCTAACAAGACGTCATGACAAAAAACAACAAACATAAGAACATCTGCTTCCAGAGGTACAAGTACAATGAGGGGAAAACAACAAACACATAAGGTTGCTAGAGGGTGGAGTGTCATCACATAATTTCTACATGGATTACCCAATGCAGATCTTCATAGGTTAACTACTCCCCCCCTACTAAAAAATAAAGAATTGTAATAAAAAATGGGGGAAAGCCAACTTGTCTAAAATAACCAGGTCAGAAAGTAAATACATCAAGTGAGGCATGCACAATGTCATGCTAGAATTCCAACTTCCAAGTGCAAGACTAAACCCACCAAAATCAAAATGAGTGTAGGAGCAACTGTTCACAAAACCAAAACGAAAACCAACTAAGAAACAACATATTCTTTCCCCTCCTCTAGAAGCCCAAGAAGAACGACTAACCAAAAACCCACAAATGAGGGTAAAACGAAGCAACACGGTTCCAACACAAAATTTTGACATATAAAATCCCCTCAAGACAAATCAACTCAAGAGGAAACCCATCAATTTGGAACCATCAAAACATACTTAACTTCCACTAGCATATTCAAGGTACTAGCTATCAAGGAACACTAACATGATCACTTACTCGACTAATTTATAACAAGCACTCAAGTAACCAACATTTCCATGAAATCAACAGATCATCCAATACATGATTATAAACAAAACCACTTTTAAAAGGATAATCTATCAATACCTAATTATCCATTTTCATAAACTAATTCTCTTAAATTATATCTTTGTAGCAATAAATAAATTTAATTGAACACCATCAAGAATATTCAACTTAACAATTTACAAACTGATTTCTTTAAATTTTAATCCTGATTTGAACATCTATATTTATACGTTATATATAAATAACACTTAATTTAATCTTTTCAGGAAAACAATACACAGCAACATAACTATATATATATAAATTTAAATTAACCTACCAAAACACATTCAAGTATCTATTTCAAGGCATTTTTAAAAATAATCAGTTTACATTTAATTCATTTGCTCATTATGAAAATATATAAAATAATTAAAGAATGCATATTCCAATCAAACTATTTACAATATATTTTAAAATCATTTTAAAAAATTAAAGAAACTATATATATACATATTTTGTACATGACTAAATATTCCCTAAACACCAACAATTTTTTTTTTTTGTTTTAATTACACTTCTTTAAATATAAAGCTCAATTATATAAAATCTCACCTAGTAACTTTTAGATTATTAAATAATCAAAAATCACAAGCTTTTATTTCGTTTACCTCAAAATAATTCAAATTAAAATATAATCTATACATTTGTTATTTTCAAATAATAAATTTAATTAAAATAAAGCATATACATTTACATTACTGTTTACTTTCTACAATAAATAAAAAAATTCAATTCTCTTTACCCAATTTATTTATCTATCACAATAAAACTACCCAAGTCAACTACTTTTAGTACAAATTAGTTTTCTCTAAAATTTCATGCTCAATTAAAATTTAAAATATAAAACGAATTATACATCCTCTTAACATTATTAAATTCACTAAGGGATTACACAATTCCTAATACATGTCAAATTATGCCTACAAACATAATTGTGCCTACAAGCGGATTGCTATTAAAAAAAGAAATAATTAAAATATTAATTACCCACTTCTAATAACAATTAAAATATAAATTACCCTTTTTTAATAATTACCCACGCAAGTGTAAATAAATACTTAAAATATAAATACACACATATATAATTATACTTATATTTATATTTATTTTGTAATTTTGTAGAAAAAGGGTAATATTTTGTTGTTTGTAAGGTAGACAACCAACGTATTGCATTTAGGAAAATATAATCTAACTCATAATTATTTATATATGATTATAAACCTATGTCCACAATTCAGAGAAAGAAATTTTATGTTTCTTACAATCACATTCCAGCATTTAATGCATCAATTGTATTTCTGATTTGTCATCTAGATATAAATATCCAAATATATATATACTTACAAACTTCAGTATATATATATATATATATATATATATATATTTAATTCTTTGTTTCACACAACAAACTGAACTCATAGCATACATACAGACATTTATTTATTTACGATATATATATATATATTTATTTATTTGATAACATGTTTGACCATACATACATTTAAATATAACAACACAAAACCATATTTATTTCAAATTAATTTTTTTTTATAAAAATCAAAACCCAGCAGCAAAGCATTTTAGAGTTTTTTCCTCGATATCCAAAAGAGATAGGTGGTAAAATTCTAAAATGTTTCTCATTCCCAAAGTACACCCGACAAAAATGCATTTACCCCATTTAACCACCTGTTGAGAAATCTTTTCATCTAAAAAAATCTTCCACCTAACTCCACTAAGCTTTAATTTATTAATTCTTTCCATCCGTGTTAACTTTTACCCTTTTTTAATATTTTATCTAATGTCATTTTATTTAAATTAAATATATATATATTTACCCCTTTTCATTTATAGTAATTAACAAAATATTTATTTATTATTTTTGAATAAATCCATAATTAAATAAAGCAATATTATGATTAAAATATTATTCTATTTAAAATATTTAATATCAACAATTAAAATAATATTTATTTAAATCTACAAATGTTTAAAATTTGCAACTAATTTAATATTTAATTAAATTCTTTGTAATTTCCCAAATCACTTTGCTAATTAAATTTAATGCTTAATTAAATTAATTTTCACAATAATAATAACCATCATTAAATTAAATTAACTAATTAACAATAATGATAATGCATTAGAATCAAACAATTAACACATTAAAAATCAACACTTAAAATGAATGGCATAAAACAAAATGATACCAAACAAAATAGAACACTAACGAACAACATCATCAAACAACAAAATCACAAACAAATACTTACTCAAACACCTAGAAAGGCCAATACGGAGGGGCATTACATCCTCCCCCCTAGGCTTCGACTTACTCCTGGAAGTCACAAAACAAAATAAAACATACACATCATCTCAAACAATAATATCATGACATACTCAAATAACAGGAGACACCAAACAAAACAATTATCAAAACATAAAAACCATACCGAAGGGTTGCAAGGTGGGGGGGTACTCATCCTCATCAAAGGATGATGGCGAGGTTGGGGACCCCTTCTTGTCAACTCCATGTTGCCACATCATACCCATTGGGATTTATGAGGCTCGCCCAGTCCTGACAGTGCAGGTGGAATCGAGGCTTGGGTACCGACAATCCTACATAAAACTAAGTGTCGAAACAACATATATATATCCAAAATATCCACATTGTGAGAGGAAGTCACAGTGTAGTAGGGCGCTCGCGAGCGAGTGATGCTACACTGTCCCTCTCACCTTGTAACATCAATTATATCATTTATGACACCAATTGCATCACACCCAATCGTCTCTTAAAAATCACTAACCAATGCATAACACTAAGTCCATAAGACAAGCATAACCAATTAATTTACCTTCATCATCGAGATTCGAAGCTGACAACCTGAAAATCACAAACTAGGGTGGAAACATAACATATTAGTACCAATCATTCAAGTTGATTCATTATCTTGAAATGCTACACCTCCATAAAAATGCAACATACTCACACACAAGGAGCACATATTTTTGTTAATATCATCATTTACACACAAGGCATTCCACTTAATTCATTATTCAACACAAAATTTTACCACATATTTGGCAAAGACCCTCAAATAACACCTCTTCAGAATCAACAAAACACGATGTATCACTTCAAAATCCCAAGTTTAACACACACTCATTACATTCACACACAAATTCACATCACCAGAAATCACATCACAAGGCTACACAAGGGTCCATCTGGACACTGAAAAAGCAGCATACTAATCCATGATACAAAATCCATGAGCCAAGAGCCAATATCCATCTCACATTATCTATATCTCACACTTAGTGGCTTAATGGTGCTAGGCCACACACACATGGTGAGACCATCCAAGCAAGACCACAATGACCTATCCCTTGTTGTATAAGGTGGTTAGCCTCCAAGAGATAGTCATCAAACATAGGTGGGTAGTGGGTCCTAGTTGTAAAACAGCCTCACATACCCCCATCCTCAAGGTTCCCTACATCTGCTTCCTCATATACACTCACCAAGTCCGCCTCATACGTCCTTGGAGAGGAATCACAATACGACAAATGGCTAACCTCAAAAATAATAAAGATAAACTAGTTTAGCCACCAAAGTTATAAAATAAAGATCAAATAAGATTCAATTTCAGCAATAAAGCAAGAAATGTGTGCAATGTCAACACTAAATCAAATGTAACCATGATGGCTATGAGAGAATAAGGTCACAAAGTGTGGCTAAACCATTACAATCAAACATAAACAAAATTTTGGCCTTCAAAGTCAATCTAAAATCATCAATAATCATATAGGAAGTCCTCAATCTTCAAAATTACATAATACAACACTGCGTGACTAGATACTAGCCACCAAATGAGGAAGGAGGGAACATTGTCCAACTATAACAGTAGCCCTCATGTGGTGCGGAGTGAGCACACCAACCACATGACCTAGAGTGTGCTCCTTGGCTACACAATACCTCGCGTCATCACGCGAAATGGTCATACACCAGCCAGAGAAGGCACGCACTAGACGTGTGCCACATGGCAATGTGTCTATGGCTCCACGGAAGTAGGCACACACAGACACACCCCACATAGTGATACCTTGTGGAGAAGGCACACGTAGGTACTCACCATCGCTAGAGGTATACATGGACAGGACATACCCATATGCTAACTAACCCAAACATTGTCGAAAGCAAACATGAGTATCCCTCTATGAGTGTGTGAGACCCCATTACGCTCATCACACAAGTAGGCTATCATAACACAATCTCATAGTGCACCTTCACATGTCTATGCACATGGCATCGTGTCCTCAAGCCTGGCTCACTACCATCAGCAACACGGCATCATCACCAATCACTATGTCGGAACATTAGTGGGGTGTGGCATCGTATGCATTGCATCATGTCAAAACATGTGCAAATACGGTGTATATAGTATATCAATATGGGGTTACTCAAGCTTCACCTCTCATACAGATGAGGTTGACTCGCCAATGCCAACTCGACGTCCCTATGGATGGCTAGGCATAAACTAACAACTAATGCTGCTATACTCAAAACTGTGGGGTTCAGGCTAGCACATATGGATCAAGTACCCTGATCCATCATAAGGGGAAATAATGAGTAGGTTTCCTTGGGATCAATTGAGCTAAGACCGCTTTGCATCACAAAGTTCATATGCTGTGCACTCCGCCCAAGTAACTTTATGACAACTACTACCCCTTCACAGATTGAGGAGCTAGAGAACCAAAAGAAAAGAATCTATGAAACTATCTTTTGGCTACTCTTATATATATAGACTTTCAACCACACATGGGGTGGCCGTCAATCAGGTAACAAACATACAACACACATAATGTTATGGTTAATCCCACACCGAATACAACATATTTCAAATGGATGGGTGCATTGTATCACCATCCCATGGACCCTGTGGGTTATGGGCCCACAAAACAAGTATGGGTTATTCACAACACGCAACCAATGCACAATTACTGGTTTCTCACATTTACAGGGGGAAAGCAATTACATACATAATTCCATAAGTACACTTATTTCCATCAATGGTGTGATTCATACCATTACATCCTTTCTACAATACCTTTAACAATTCTTCTTTCACTCTACTCTTTTCCATAGACCACATGATGCTAAATATTGATGTTGTGATCATTGTGATAACTTAAAAAATTCACTAGGACAACATAATGGGCTCAGATGAAACTAGAGTGCCCAGTGTATGAACCTACGCTCTGATACCAATGATGTAATGCCCCACTGTACTAACCCCAAAGGACAACCTAAACTAACAAATTTCAATATAATTTTTTTTTTGAAAGGAGAACATTACACTGGTTGCACATATTACATGTAAAGAAATTAAGCAATTACACTATCAACTACGTCCCCTGGGGTACACACGACGACATTACAAAACCTAAAATCATATTATATTGATAACGAATGAACCAAGATTACATTATACACCATCAATAAGAAACATCCATAGATGATAGTTCAACATAACAAGATTAACTTAATTTCGGTAACCATAACATACTATTATATCAAATAACAGCTACAACAAATCATCAACCACATAAGGTTTACAAGGTCCTTAATACATTACATCGTTTGAGAATTACAATAATACAAAAGTGATCCCCAACACGAACGGGAATAATACAATATGATAGGGTAATACAACTAAAAGGAAGAATACAATTAGTAAGGTTGGATCCATCTATGACATAACTCTGAAGTCACCGCAAGTGGCACCAATCTCCACATCTTGATCCTCGGCTGGAGACCCAATGGGGTGCATAGCACGTTCCACTCGACCATGTGGACTTGAAGGTCCAGCCCCCATGCTAGGAGTTGACAAGAAAGACTCTCAACCAAAAAAAATCAAATGAACAATGGCTAACAAGACTTCATGACAAAAAACAACAAACATAAGAACATTTGCTTCCAAAGGTACAAGTACAACGAGGGGAAAACAAAAAACACATAAGGTTGCTAGAGGACAGAGTGTCATCACATAAGCTCGACATGGATTACCCAATGCAAAACTTCATAGGTTAACGACCCCCCCCCACTAAAAACAAAAGAATCGTAATAAAAAATGGGGGCAAGCCAACTTGTCTAAAATAACCAGGTCAGAAAGTAAATACATCAAGTGAGGCATGCACAATCTCATGCTAGAATTCCAACTTCCAAGTGCAAGACTAAACCCACCAAAATCAAAATGAGTGTAGGAGCAACTGTTCACAAAACCAAAACGGAAACCAACTAAGAAACAACATATTCTTTCCCCTCCTCTAGAAGCCCAAGAAGAGCGACTAACCAAAAACCCACAAACGAGGGTAAAACGAAGCAACACGGTTCCAACACAAAACTCCGACATAAAATACCCTCAAGACAAATCAACTCAAGAGGAAACCCATGAATTTGGAACCATCAAAACATACTTAATTCCCACTAACATATTCAAGGTACTAGCTATCAAGGAACACTAACATGACCACTTACTCAACTAATTTATAACAAGCACTCAAGTAACCAACATTTCCATGAAATCAACATATCATTCAATACATGATTATAAACAAAACCACTTTTAAAAGGATAATCTATCAATACCTAATTATCCATTTTCATAAACTAATTCTCTTAAATTATATCTTTGTAGCAATAAATAAATTTAATTGAACACCATCAAGAATATTTAACTTTAACAATTTACAAACTAATTTCTTTAAATTTTAATCCTGATTTGAACATCTATATTTATACAGTTATATATAAATAACACTTAATTTAATCTTTTCAGGAAAACAATACACAACAGCATAACTATATATATATATATATAAATTTAAATTAACCTACCAAAACACATTCAAGTATCTATTTCAAGGCACTTTAAAAAACAATCAGTTTACATTTAATTCATTTGCTCATTATGAAAATATATAAAATAATTAAAGAACACATATTCCAATCAAACTATTTACAATATATTTTAAAATCATTTAAAACAATTAAAGAAACTATATATATACATATTTTGTACATGACTAAATATTCCCTAAACACCAACAATTTTTTTTTTTTTAATTACACTTCTTTAAATATAAAGCTCAATTATATAAAATCTCACCTAGTAACTTTTAGATTATTAAATAATAAAAAATCACAAGCTTTTATTTCATTTACCTGAAAATATTTACTTCTACTAAATAAATTTAATTAAAAAAAATAGCATATCCCAATCTAACATTAAAAATTTGTAAATAAATTTAACTTTAAATAAACTTGTAATTAGATCTAGTTTTAATTTTAAATATACTTGAAAATAAATCTAATTTTAAATACACTTGAAAATAAAACTAATTTATACTTTCAATTATTGAAACAATACACACAACTATGTAGGTAAAAAAATTCAATTCTCTTTATCCAATTTATTTATCTATCACAATAAAACTACCCAAGTCGACTACTTTTAGTACAAGTTAGTTTTCTCTAAAATTTCATGCTCAATTAAAATTTAAAATATAAAACGGATTATACATCCTCTTAACATTATTAAATTCCCATGCCAGTAAAAACAAATACTTAAAATATTAATTACCCCCTTCTAATAACAATTAAAATATAAATTACCCTTTTCTAATAATTACCCACGCAAGTGTAAATAAATACTTAAAATATAAATACACACATATATAATTATATTTATATTTATATTTATTTTGTAATTCTGTAGAAAAAGGGTAATATTTTGTTGTTTGTAAGGCAGACAACCAATGTATTGCATTTAGGAAAATATAATCTAACTCATAATTATTTATATATGATTATAAACCTATGTCCACAATTCAGAGAAAGAAATTTTATGTTTCTTACAATCACATTCCAGCATTTAATGCATCAATTGTATTTCTAATTTCTCATCTAGATATAAATATCCAAATATATATACTTACAAACTTCAGTATATATATATATATATAATTCTTTGTTTCACACAACAAACTGAGCTCATAGCATACATACAAACATTTATTTATTTACGATATATATATATGATAACATGTTTGACCACACATACATTTAAATATAACAACACCGATTTTTTTTTTATTTATAAAAATCAAAACCCACAGTAGCAAAGTATAGCCATCAACACAACTATCTATATATACACACATAATAAAAATCATAAATTACATGGCCATACAAATGCATATTATAAATCAAACATGATATAGCATATTATAAATCAGACATTATATAGCATATAGACCAGGTGCCACTGCAACAGGAAAGCTAAATGTTTTCTATTTTAAAAATTTCTTTGCAAATACTATTCAAAAATTATCCAAACAGCTATTTTCCCATACCTGGAATTTTGCAACCGGAGGTGAAAACAATAAGCCACAATTCTCCAAATTCCCTCAGTTGTAAAACCAATTTTAACTTTTTAACTAGAGCTCTATACTTTCATAAAATTTCTTGTTGAATTTCTTCGTATCATGTTTTGTGAAAAATTCCCAATGAATCCTTTCTTCCCAAATCACTTTGCTAATTAAATTTAATGCTTAATTAAATTAATTTTCACAATAATAATAACCATCATTAAATTAAATTAACTAATTAACAATAATGATAATGTTTTAGAATCAAACAATTAACACATTAAAAATCAACACTTAAAACAAATGGCATAAAACAAAATGATACCAAACAAAACAGAATACTAACGAACAACATCATCAAACAACAAAATTACAAACAAACACTTACTCAAATGCCTAGAAAGGCCAATACGGAGGGACACTACAGGATGCGCCATACATCCTCTAGTGTCACAGTTGCCTTGCTAGTCGAAAGATGAAAAGATGAAGTCTCACTGTGCCATCTCTCACACAATGCAGTCATCATCGCAAGGTGGTTCCAGACAATAGGCACATAGGCTATTTACCAAAGGCCAATCTCCCTCAAATGCTCTTGCCAAATCTTAGACAAAGTGCCTAGTTCACTCAGAACTGAGGGTTGATGCTCACATGAAAACATAGGCTAGATCACCTCCTACACCCATGAAATGCACAACATCAAAATTCATAAAAGGATCTGACCCTATTTGGAGTTTTCAACCCCAAAACAATGAATGTGTCGCTATTTACAAAAGTGCCATCATTTGTCAAACTCCAAATAGCAACGTTGGACTCTTTGGAAATGCTAGATCGGCTCAATAGCCACCATTTGCACAAGTGTCACCCTTTGACTAACAAACCCTAATCCCAAATTGACTCTAGCATCGCTTTTAACAAAAGTGTTGTTGTTTGAAAATCTAAACCCTAAATTCAAATCGTGATTTGTGTCACCATTTGCACTAGCAATGTTGTTTGACCTTCCAACGTCATCAAATGAGTGTTTGGGTGTCACTATATAGTGATGTTGGGGACTTTGACTCTTTGACGCATAATAAATGCACTAAAAAATCAAAATTCAAAGTATGGTTTAGGGCACATACCGGTGGTCCTACGCCTAGAGGTTTCTGGCACATGCCAACTCTCTCAGAAATGTGTTAGGGAAGCACTCATTGCACCATCTCGTAGAAGGGTCAGACCTCAAAAGATTGGGATTCCTAAGGTTTGAACGCATAAATGAATGGAAAGTGACCCCTCCAAGACTATTTAAGCATGAAATTTAGGGTTTTTTTCCCCGATTTGCCCATCAAACTAGGGTTTTTTCCCAACCAAGGCTTGTTTCACATCTTTTTTCATGGTTTGGCACATTTTCAGCATCTTGGAGCCTTTTTGGATCCTTCGAGTAGTTTTTCATCTTTTCTTGAGATCTCTCCCAAAAATCCAAATTTTCATCTGATCTCTCGAGGGGGCAATATACCAACCTAATTCTTCTCGCTGGGGCAGTAGTGGGGCATCTGAAAAATCAGATTTTTTTAAAGTTTTGATCTAACTGGACTTATTCTTTGAACCAACGCAGCATGTACATTACTTCAAAGAGGGAAAAAATGTAGACACTCAAAATATTTTGATTGATATCATCCACTTGATCTTGATTTACTAACACCGATTCTTCCTTAATCATTTCCACACTAACTAATTAATCAAATGAGCTTTATTTAATTAATTTCCTCCTTAAATCAGATAATACACTTTATCAGATTTATTTCTTCATCTCCTAAGATTCTTCTATTAGTTAAATAAATCAATTTTATTTAATTAAATTCATAAGGTTCTTCTTTTAATTAAATAAATCAATTTTATTTAATTAAATCCTAATGTTCTTCTTTTAATTAAATAAATCAATTTTATTTAATTAAATCCTAATGTTCTTCTTTTAATTAAATAAATCAATTTTATTTAATTAAATCTTAATGTTCTTTTTTTAATTAAATAAATCAATTTTATTTAATTAAAATCCTAAAATTCTAATATCCTATCATATGATTTAAATAAACCCAAACATTTAAATCATGTGTCACAAATCAACTAACCTCATCTAAGTTAATTAATCCTAAATTAATTAATTCCTAACACTAATCCCACATTCCTCTGTATTTTGACTCCACCCTAAGGTAAGTCAACCTTGGTCAAGTTGCACATGTAAATCAATTTATTTGATTTACTAATTACCTTATTTTTTTCAAAAGGGCATATTCCTGGAATATTCAACCTATTTGACTTTTCCCTCCCAAAGGACTTTTTTCCTCTTTCTTGAGCCACTTTGGCATTAAAGAGATCTTACACAAGCCACTTTGGCTTTAAATAGCTCTTACACCTCCTCTTACACAAGCCACCTTAGCTTTAAATGGAATATTACACATTCTCTTACACAAGCCACCTTGACATTTATTCTTCTTACACATCACATCTCCCAAAATGTGCTCACACATGTGTCATGTAAGACTCCTCCATTTTGTTTTTCTGATATGATGGTAATTTATTTAGATGTTATTATTGTGACATGCTTTAGATTAGCATTGTGAATATTTGAAATAATGATGTTTTATGTTTGGATAATATTATTGATGTTAGATTCATCAGTTGGTAATATTGTATTGGTGAAGGGGACGGGATTGCATCACTCACTTGCGAGCGCCCTGCAATTCCAAGATTCCCTCTTCACGGTGTGTTTTATATGATGCAAATATACATGTGCGATATTTTATTGTTCGCAGGTTAATAGGTACATGACATCAACTCCACCTGATTTCACGGGGTTGAGCGTGTCCATTGCCAACAACATTTGATTGGGAGATAGTAGCTAGGTTTTCTGTGTCAAGTCATTACCCTAGTCATAAGTGTGTCGTCGTTTTTGGTCTGGTTCAATTGTTTTTTATTGCTCTCTTGCTTTGATCTTATTAAATTGCAAGTTAGAAAGGTTAAATAAATGACCTATGTAGCTAAGTTGTTGATTTAATAAATTTGGTTATAATGTTAGAAATGTAATTAAATTTATTAATTAATTTAATTTAATTAATAAATAATTTAATCTCGAATTAGATTTATTTTATTAGTTAATTATTTTAATGGTGTTGAATTGAATTAGATATTCATTTTGAAATTAATGGATTATTGTATGAAATTGAAAATTAAAGAAAATGATTTAAATTTCATTTTTGAAAATTGGAAAATAGGGATATTTGGAGATATTTTCAAAAGTTTGACTTTGGGGGTTGAATAGATATTTGGATTTTTTGTCTATTATTGAGTTTTTTGGGTAATTTTTGGGAGAGGATGAAAAATGAGAAAAATGGAGAATGGAAGGAATTTCTGGTTTTGGGGGTTTTGGATTTGCTTGAAGGAACTGGATTTTGAAGATGAATCATGGCACCCTTTTGGATCTTCTCAAACTTATGGAAACCAGGTTGTCCCTTTTGTTAAATTAATTTCATTATGAAAGAATTTACAATTCTTATTTGTTATTGAAAAATATATAAACTTCCATGGATTTGCATGGAAAACCCATATTGGATTTGGCTTTAGAACTTCAAAATCTTTGGTAACAAAGGATGTTCTTCATGAAAGATTGCAACATAGCTATATCTGAGCATTTTGTTATTATTTGTTTAGCTGTTTAAACAAAATTATTTAGCCTATATATATATATATATATATATATATATATATATATATATATATATATATAAGTATTCTTTTGTTCTTTTGGATTTTGTGAAATGTAAAATTAAAATTAAAAGAAAAGAAAAAAAAAACCCTGTTTAAAACTCTAATTTCGAAATCCGCAAAGTTTTAAAAAAATAAAAATAAATAAATAAATATAATTTCGGAGGTTGTGGGAGCTGGGGGCTCGACCCACAGTCGCCCATGGGAGGCGTTGTGGGGAGGTGCACCCAATGCGCCCCACGCGACCCCCCCCATACCCTGTCATCACCGCCTCTTGCAGTCGCCCCAAGCTTTGGGAATAGCTGTGCTCACAGCTGCTACCTTGAAGTTTGGGTCGGCTATGTAAGCCGCGGCCACCCTCTGCGAAAATACGCCGCCCCAATCCCTAGTGCCAACAAAAATCCATGGCTCAAGAAACCGCCTCCCCTTGCCCTAAAATTCATGCGTGCGGCCCGAGGAAGCCCGCGCCCTAGTATCATTTGGCTTTTTTAAAATAAATAAATAAATATAATATTTTAATATAATATTTTATAATATTAAATATTGTTTAACAATATTTGATATTATATTTTATAAGGTTAAAATATTAATATTTGTTGTTAATAAGTTGACATATGATATTTTAATATTATATTTTATAATATTAAAAGGTGATTTAATTAGTGGCATGTGTAAAATAATCGAGAAAAATTTATATCAAAATGTTATAGTCAAATTATGGTTTTTTATTTCAGAATAATATATTTGAAAAGCCAAACATTGGTGTTAAGAGTAATATATTTTTATATCGTGATTAATTAATTTTAAAATGATTTATTTTACAAAAGAGTTGTAGATATTTTAAAATGATTTATTTTAAATCGAAGGAGTAAAGGTTATTTTATTATTATTATTTGCAATCAATTAAGGATTAAATATTCAATTCTAAAATAATAGATGAATTAATGGATTTTAACGTAATATATATTTTGGAAAAGAGGAAACAATTATTTATTTTGAAAAGATACTTTCTAAATGATTGAAATAAATATGTATTTTATATTAAATTAAAAGCAATTAGGGAATTGAATATTTGGGTTAAATGTCTTCCTTTGTCTGAAAAGGGCATTATTAAATTAGTTTCATTGTGACAATAAACTACTGAGTTATATTAAGGAAATGGATTTAAGGTATCCAAAATTAGTTTATTCCTCACAAATGCTTGTGTGATTGATTCCACTATGTTATGTTTGAGGAAGTGGGTTATGTGACGTTAATTGTAAGTCTTCCTGTGGACCCTAGAGGTTGGAGTTGTCGCCTTGTGAGGTCAACCATTTGTTAATTCCATTGGTTAGTGTTTGAGGTTGTGTTAATTTTATTACCTAGTTTCCACGAACGGGTTTGTCTTGTGCCTCCTGTGGAAGGAGTGGATTATGTGATTTGTGGCTCCTTGTAAGGAGTGACGTTGTATCATTGTTACCTCCAAAGTTGGAGTTCTTTCTTTCTTATGTTTCCTCCTAGAGTTGGAGTGGTCGTTATGTCTTGTTGTATGCATTTGGGTTTCTGTTGTGATTGGTTATGTCTGGTATGTTGCCAAGTAGAGGAATGACTTTCGTTAGGGGTCAGAGCCATGAGAGGTAAACTGGGTAACCTTCAGAAGTAGTTTTGCAAGTGATAATTAAAGTAGTGTAACTGTATTTGAGTTGTACGTACATTGTTCTTGAGTTGTACTTGTGTGGTTCATGTGATTGGTTGTGTTAGCTTATATCATTTTGATTCGGCCTGTGTTTAGAGGTAGTTGGTCTTGTCTAGGAATCCTTGTTACTATCTCCTAGCATGGGGGGTGGGCCTTTGGGTTTCACTTGGTTGGGTTGCATGCACCTTACTCCGTTGGGCTTTCTTCTTGTTCATGTTGGCGAGGTTTCCATTTGGAGAGCTCGTGGGATCCAGTTATTTTTATGCTTTATTCATTTAAGATAATCTTGTAATTTATTACCCCTCTTTGTATTCGAGGTGGAAATTGTAATATGTAATCATGCTTTTGGATTTACCTCATTCGGGGGAATGAGAGTTGTAATCTTATTGTAAATGAGATCTTATGGTATCTCTAGTTCTTTGATGTAATTTATCATGTTTGGAATGTATGTGTTCTCGATTCCTTAAGTAATTAAATGTTGTGGTTCAATTCATATTTATTGTCATTTGTGGGTTTAAGTAATCTCAGTCTTGTAACCTTAGAGGTTGTTGCAATGTGTAGTGAACTTGCATATCAATTATACTTTAAAAAAATAAAATTAGTTCATTTGTGTAGTTAATTGCAACTTCCTCTAGGGTTGTGTGATAGGGTGTTACACATGGTATCAGAGCGTCAGGTTCATACACTGGGTTCTCTGGGAACATTTGAGCCCACTGTGTTGTCTCTGTGAACCTGTTAGTGGAATTGTTATATGATCATGTGTTCATGGATTTTATTTTAGCATGATGTACTCTAAGAAAAGAGTAGCGTGAAAGTAACCTGATAAAGGTTATGGTTGGAAAGTTTTGTTACATATCCCATGAGTTATGGAATTGGATGTTCCTATGGGATTTTGTTTGTAGTTGTACCCCTGTAAATGTAAGGAACCAGTAATTGTATCTTGTTGAGAGTTGTGAATACCCTATACTTGCTTTGTGTATCCATGTGATGGTGATACTTGGTACCCATCCTTGAGGAAAAGTTATGCCTTGGTGTGGGATTGACCATACTATTATGTGTGTGTGCATGTTGTTATTTGATTGAGGGCCAACCCATGTGTGGTTGAAACTTATATATAAGAGTAACCAAAAGTAGTTCTTTTTCTTTTGGTTCTCTAGATCCTCAATCCATAAAGGGATAGTAGCCGCCATAAGTTCCTTGGGTGTTGTGTGTAGCATATGTATATCACGACGCAGAGCGTCTTAGCTCAACCAATCCCGAGGAAACGTAACCACTACTTTCCCTTATGATGGATCAGGATACTTGATCCATAAGTGTTAATCTAATCCCCATAGATTTGAGTGTAGCAGCATAGGTATGTTAGCTATGCTTGGACGTCCGTGGAGGCGTTGATCTAGCACAGCGAGTAAACCTCATCTGTATGAGAGGTGATACTCAGTGCCCCATAGTGATGTTATCGTATTGCATCATGTATATATACCATATCTTACTTGTATTCCAACATGATGTACTAGATACGATGCCACACCCGACTGGTGTTCCGACACAGTGCTGGTGATGATGTCGTGTGATGACACAATTGCCACATGCATAGACACATGAAGGCGCATTATGAGATTTTCTTTGTAAGCCTACTTGTGTGATGAGCATGGGGCCTCAACACTTGTAGAGGGATACTCATGGTTGCCTTGACCATGTTGGTTGAGTAGCATATGGGTAGATCCTAGCCATGTATACCTCTGGCTTTGACGAGTATCTACGTGTGTCTTCTCCATGAGGTATCACTATGTGGGGAGTGTTTTGCACGTGCCTACTTCTGTGGAGCCACAGATATTTTGCCATGCAGCATATGACCAATACATGTCTTGCTTCGGCTAGTGTATGACCATGTTGTGTGTGGACACAATGCAGGGTGTAGCCAAGGAGTACCCCTATGCCATGTGGTTGGCATTTTCACTCTGCACCACATGAGGGACTATCGCGATAGTCAGACGTTGTTTCCTCCTTCCTCGTTTGGTGACTAGTATCTAGTCACACAGTGTTGTATAGTGCAATTTTAAAAAAATTGTGAACTTTCTTTTGGTTATTGATGATTTTTTTCAATTGATTGTGAGGGCCAACACTTTGTTATATTTGATTTTGAAGGTTTAGCCACAACTTGTGATCTTATTTTCTTATAACCCTTGTGGTTATATATTTGATTCAGTGTTGAAATTATGCGCATTATTGCCTTATTGTTGAAATTGAACTTTAATTTCTCTTCTTTATGAACTTGGTGGTTAAGCTAGTATCTTTGTTGTTTTCAATGTCGGCTATATGTTATATCATGAATTCCTCTCCAAGGACATATGAGATGAACTTGGTGAGTGTGTATGAGGAAGTAGACGTAGGAAACGTAGAGGATGGGGGTATGGGAGGCTGTTATGCAGCTAGGACCCACTACTCACCTTTGTGTGATGACTATCTCTTGGAGGCTAATCACCTTACACAACAAGAGACAGGTCATGGTGGTCTTGTTTGGATGGTTTCACTTTATGTATGACCTAACATGATCAAGCCACTGATTGAGGGATATTGTATGTGAGATGGATTTTGGCTCTTGACTTATGGTTTTTGTGATATGGATATTGGTTCTTGGTTCATGGATTCTTCTATCATGGATTGTTATGCTGCTTTCCGGTGTCCAGATGGACCCTTGTGTAGCCTTGTGATGATTTCTGATGATGTGTATTGGTTCATGCGTGTATTATGTATATTAGTCCATGGTTTTGTGTTTTTGGACACTTGGTTGGTGGTTGCTTCACCATGTTGTCTTGGTTGGATTGACAGTGTATTTCATTGAGTTGTTTATGGCTCGGGTTGATGTGCCTTTTATGTTGAGGTTTGGAGTGGTTCAGTTTAGAACCCTTGGCTTTATGTGATTGTATGGAGTTTGCACTAGGGGTTTTTGCAGGCTTCCAGGAGTAAGCCTGACCCTAGGGGGGAGGATGTAAGACCCCTCCATTTTATTTTTTTGATGTGATGGTAATTTATTCAAATGTTATTATTGTGACATGCTTTAGATTAGCATTGTGAATATTTGAAATAATGATGTTTTATGTTTGGATAATATTATTGATGTTAGATTTGTTAGTTGGTAATATTGTATTGGTGAAGGGGACAGGATTCCATCACTCACTTGCGAGCGCCCTACGATTCCAAGATTCCCTCCTCACGGTGTGTTTTATATGATGCAAATATACATGTGTGATATTCTATTGTTCGCAGGTTAATAGGTACAGGACATCGACTCCACCTAAGTTCATGGGGTTGAGCATGTCCATTGCCAATGACATTTGATTGGGAGATATTAGCTAGGTTTCTTGTGTCAAGTCATTACCCTAGTCATAAGTGTGTCGTCGTTTTTGGTCTAGTTCAGTTGTTTGTTATTATTCTCTTGCTTTGATCTTATTAAATTGTAAGTTAGAAAGGTTAAATAAATGGCCTATGTAGCTAAGTTGTTGATTTAATAAATTTGGTTATAATGTTAGAAATGTGATTAGATTTATTAATTAATTTAATTTAATTAATAAATAATTTAATCTCGGATTAGATTTATTTTATTAGTTAATTATTTTAATGGTGTTGAATTGAATTAGATCTTCATTTTGAAATTAATGGATTATTGTATGAAATTGAAAATTAAAGAAAATGATTTAAATTTCATTTTTGAAAATTAGAAAATGCAAAAATTGGAAAATAGGGATATTTGGAGATATTTTCAAAAGTTTGACTTTGGGGGTTGAATAGATATTTGGATTTTTTGTCTATTATTGAGTTTTTTGGGTAATTTTTGGGAGAGGATGAAAAATGAGAAAAATGGAGAATGGAAGGAATTTCTGGTTTTGGGGGTTTTGGATTTGCTAGGAGGAACTGGATTTTGAAGATGAATCATGGCACCCTTTTGGATCTTCTCAAACTTATGGAAACTAGGTTGTCCCTTTTGTTAAATTAATTTCATTCTGAAAGAATTTACAATTCTTATTTGTTATTGAAAAATATATAAACTTCATTGGATTTGCATGGAAAACCCATATTGGATTTGGCTTCAGAACTTCAAAATCTTTGGTAGCAAATGATGTTCTTCATGAAAGATTGCAACATAGCTGTATCTGAGAATTTTGTTATTATTTGTTCAGCTGTTTAAACAAAATTATTTAACCTGGATATATATATATATATATATATATATATATATATATATAAAAGAAGAAAAATATATATACATACATTTATAAGTATTATTTTATTCTTTTTGGATTCCCTTGTGAAATATAAAATTAAAATAAAAAAAATTAAAAAAAAAGAACCCTGTTTAAAACTCTAATTTCGAAATCTGCAGAGCTTTTTTAAAATAAAAATAAATAAATTAATTAATTAATTAATATAATTTCAGAGGTTGTAGGGGTTGGGGGTCAACCCATAGTCACCCATGGGAGGCGCTGTGGGGAGCTGCGCCCCATGCGACCCCCCCCCCATACCTTGCCATCACCGCCTCCTGCAGCCGCTAGATGACTATGTCTAAACACAGCTGCCGCCCCAAGGGGCAACGACTGTGCTTAGCCATAGTCACCCCAAGCTTTGGGGATGACTGTGCTCACAGCCGCTACCCAAAATTTTGGGTCGGCTGTGTAAGCCGCGACCACCCTCTGCGGAAATCCGTCGCCCCAATCCCTAGCGCCAACACAAATTCGCGGCTCAAGAAACCGCCTCCCCTTGCCCTAAAATTCGTGTGCATGGCCTGAGGAAGCTCGTGCCCTAGTATCATTTGGCTTTTTTAAAATAAATAAAAAAATATATTATTTTAATATTATATTTTATAAGGTTAAAATATTCATATTTGTTGTTAATAAGTTGACATATGATATTTTAATATTATATTTCATAATATTAAAATATTGTTAACCAATATTTAAAATATTATATTTTATAATATTAAAAGGTGATTTAATTAGTGGCATGTGTAAAATAATCGAGAAAATTTTATATCAAAATGTTATAGTCAAATTATGGTTTTTTATTTTAGAATAACATATTTGAAAAGGAAAACATTGGCGTTAAGAGTAATATATTTTTATATCGTGATTAATTAATTTTAAAATGATTTATTTTAAATCGAAGGAGTAAAGATTATTTTATTATTATTATTTACAATCGATTAAGGATTAAATATTCGATTCTAAAATAATAGATGAATTAATAGATTTTAACGTAATATATTTTGGAAAGGAGGAAACAGTTATTTATTTTGAAAAGATACTTTCTGAATGATTGAAATAAATATGTATTTTATATTAAATTAAAAGCAATTAGGGAATTGAATATTTGGGTTAAATGTCTTCCTTTGTCTGAAAAAGGCATTATTAAATTAGTTTCATTGCGACAATAAACTACTGAGTTATATTAAGGAAATGGATTTAAGGTATCCAAAATTAGTTTACTCCTCGCAAATGCTTGTGTGATTGATTCCTCTATGTTATGTTTGAGGAAGTGGGTTATGTGACGTTAATTGTAAGTCTTCTTGTGGACCCTAGAGGTTGGAGTTGTCGCCTTGTGAGGTCAAGAATTTGTGAATTCCCTTGGTTAGTGTTTGAGGTTGTGTCAATGTTATTACCCAGATTCCACGAATGGGTTTGTCTTGTGCCTCTTGTGGAAGGAGTGGATTATGCGATTTGTGGCTCCTTGTAAGGAGTGATGTTGTTATCATTGTTACCTCCAAATTTGGAGTTCTTTCTTTCTTATGTTTCCTCCTAGAGTTGGAGTGGTCCTGATGTCTTGTTGTATGCATTTGGGTTTCTGTTGTGATTGGTTATGTCTAGTATGTTTCCAAGTAGAGGAATGACTTATGTTAGGGGCCAGAGCCATGAGAGGTAAACTGGGTAACCTTCGGAAGTAGTTTTTCAAGTGATAATTAAAGTAGTGTAACCATATTTGAGTTGTATGTACATTGTTCTTGAGTTGTACTTGTGTGGTTCATGTGATTGGTTGTGTTAGCTTGTATCAATTTGATTTAGCCTGTGTCTAGAGGTAGTTGGTCTTGTCTAGGAATCCTTGTTACTATCTCCTAGCATGGGGGGTGGGCCTTTGGGTTCCACTTGGTTGGGTGGCATGCACCTTACTCCGTTGGGATTTCTTCTTGTTCTTGTTGGTGAGGTTTTCAGTTGGAGAGCTCGTGGGAACCAGTTATTTTTATGCTTTATTCATTTAAGATAATCTTGTAATTTATTACCCCTCTTTTTATTCGAGGTGGAAATTGTAATATGTAATCATGCTTTTGGATTTACCTCATTCGGGGGAATGAGAGTTGTAATCTTATTGTAAATGAAATCTTATGGTATCTCTAGTTCTTTGATGTAATTTATCATGTTTGGAATGTATGTGTTCTCAATTCCTTAAGTAATTAAATGTTGTGGTTCAATTCATGTTTATTGTCATTTGTGGGTTTAAGTAATCTCAGTCTCGTAACCTTAGAGGTTGTTGCAATGTGTAGTGAACTTGCATATCAATTATACTTTAAAAAAATAAAATTAGTTCGTTTGTGTAGTTAATTGCAACTTCCTCTAGGGTTGCGTGATGGGCTGTTACATGTCATCATATCTCCTCCAAGATTCATTAGCATTTTGATAAGTGGCATTATGTTATTGGTCTATTCTTTAATCCCACATTCATCAAAATCCTTCACTCTTCATTCCTCGGCTTCTATAAATAGAGGCATCATTCTCACAATATGGATCCATCAACTAAGAACGTAATCACTATAGGTATTTGAGTTCATAGCATTTTATATTTTCCATCTATCTTAGCAAGATTATATCCAATTTTATACTTGTTCATCACAAATCCATCATAAAACTTATCAAGGGGTTAGGAAAGGGCTTCTTTCCACAGCAAAGGAGCACTAGTCCCCCTATGGGATGCTGGTTTGAGTATTATAATAGCATTCATTAGTAGTTTAGTTGATATTCTACTTTTTTTTCATGTTCTATTGCTTAGATTAATTTCATAAGGAATGTTTTATTCTTACTTGTTTCTTGACAAATGATCACTTGTTTGTTCATGTTTGAGCAAGTATAAAAAGAGCATTCACAAAATCCATTTAATGTAATAATGAGATGGTGACAATTGATGACTACTTTTGGGGTTTGAGCGTCATGCTCTTTGTTTGCAATTTTAGTTATAGTATTAAGGAAGGTGTCTTGGATCTCTCTAATTTCCCTCCATTCACTTGTTTTTCCTCCAAAGTGGTGCATACAATGACCATGCATTATAGACCACATGTAACATCCATTGATGTTTGTTCTCTATTCTTGCATTTTTCCAACAAAGACACATTATGGACCTTGTGAAAATATGTGAAAATCAACATTAATTTATATTCCTCTCCTCTATCCATATTTTGACTCTTTTTGTTCTTTTAACTCCATTTTGTTTGTATTTGTAGACTTTGTATACCACACCCTTAATTTGTGAAGGGTTATTTTCTAAGGAATTGTTAGAAATAATGCCTTTTTCTTTTGAGTTGACATGGTTTTGCACTTAAGTTTGAATTTTGTGCAAAGAGAAGCCACATGTCAATACCACGAAGTTGATACCAAACTTGGGAATTAAGATTATAGTGCAATATGATGAGGTACCATGTGGTAGCTTCATGCACCAACTGAAAAGGGTGAGTGGTGTTTGGGTTTTATCGAGTGCTCACTTCCTCCAAGTCAGTGTCAAGCTAGCATAGACCGAAGGATTGTCTAAGCATAACAAGTAATAGATGATGAATGGTTGCCCAAGACTATTTGTGGGTACACTATGGACAAATGGAAAAGGTTGACACATGGTGAGCCCAAATGAATCATGGGAATGCATGCCCATTACCAAAAATCTCAATAATTAGTCTTACAAGTGGTTGCAAGGGAAGATCGTGGAGGAACAAATGACGTCATTTCCCCT
The DNA here is from genome assembly GCA_007115665.2 of Sequoiadendron giganteum. NCBI lineage: Eukaryota > Viridiplantae > Streptophyta > Pinopsida > Cupressales > Cupressaceae > Sequoiadendron > Sequoiadendron giganteum. Next base: position 376,345,934 of record CM021106.1, read on the forward strand.
ATGGGGGTTTATGATTTCCCAATTAGGCCATTTCAACCATCGCCATGATGGCAAGAATCACAGGCATGGAAGTGGGGAATATTTTTTGTTTTTGTGATTCTCATTGGGGAGGGGGTGTTTTTCTATTTAATTCCTAAGTAGTGTTGTATTGAGGGTTGTTCATCATATTTCATAAAAAATGATTAGAAGGATAATAGTTTATTTTTTTATAATTTCTTAGATCTTACTAGTTAGTTTTGTACAAGAAAGACTAAATGTATAATTTTCTGCTCTATTGACCTATGTTGTGTGTTCTATTTCCTTTACCTAAATATAATTATTCTCTATTTTTTCATTGAGAGATTGTAGTTGTTCATGATTATAGAAAGCTTTAATAGTTTCAATTTCACATATGTAAAATTTTGGTTTCATGTTAGAACTCTTTCAAAATTCTATAAATTATCAAAAGATTGATATTATGATATGATGTTTGATAGGAAATTCCATTAACATGTTCTGGCACATCACCTCAAAATAGTCACTTGTATGCTTTTATTTTTTATTTCTTCCCCTTTCCTCCCCCACATTAGTTAAATAAAGAGTTGACATCTAAAATCCCAGAGATAATTCTATGGATAGCATTTTGGTCCCACATTCTTAAAACTTCCCAAGGCTATATCTCTGAAGTGTCAGATTTAGAGATCAACAATTCCTTTTTTGTAATGCCCAGGGGGATAAAAATTACTTCAAGCTAGATTAAAAGTGGGTTTATGAGTTAGAGGCCCACCACAATATCATTTATAGCATGTAATCTTAGATTACTCTCACCCCTAGTGGTGACTATTAGATAGCAAAAATCCATAGGAAGCAAAGTAACTCAAGCATAGAAAGTGTAATCAGCGATGGTTGTAAAAAATTTCATAGAATGGAATATTAGAAGCTCACTCATTCCTCCAATACATCTAGCTACATGGGATCTATTTCTTGCTTATACTCTAAAATTGCTCCTTAAGTTCAAAATAGAATATTTTAAGACATTGACATCACATTTGTGAGATGTCACTGATGTGTGCACGATGCATCATGTACCAAAGAAAAATGTGGCATTAAGGTTTCTAACTTATTTTTTCAAAGGGAAAGCATTAGACTAGTATAAATTATTGCTCCCTAATTCAATTGGTACCTAGGATTAACTCTTAGATAGATTCCTCATTTGGTTTATAGAGAAAGGTGATTGGTGGTCTTCCTTACTCCAAAAATTGATAGCCATCAAAAGAGCTCCCTAGGAGACTACCGTAGATTTCAACACAGTAGGCTTCACAAACCTGTAAAAGGATCCCCATGATAGCTAGAACTCTAGCAGGTATGACTATTGTTTTCTACTTGAAGGTGTTTAATTTTGACATAGTCAGAATGATTCAATTGTTGGGAGGACAAACCCTTCTAGATGCATACAACTTGGTTGTTAGAGATGAGAATAACCTTATAGATGCTAGAAAACTCCCTCCTTGGTTACTTATTTTTGTATTCCCCAAAATATCACTTCCACCCCTAGAATATTCCCCTAGTACCTCTATTTTCCCCCTTCAATGTATGTATATCCCAATGTGTAGACTAATGCAGTTGCCTTAACCTTGTTGGCCATGGAAGTGAGTGATATGAAAAATCTATTGTAGACCTTCTCTAATGAAATAATTAACCTAAAGAGGTAGACATTTGTACCTCCTAAGCCCCCTTGCCAAAATTTTCAAGGCAATAGATCACCCTTCCCGTAAAACCAATACAAAGGGGGAATGCAAGAGAATAATCAAGCTCATTCTTTGAACTAGATAGTCTAAGTCTTGATGTTGCTACAATACATATCAACCAATCATAATAGAGACTTGATATTAGATCAAAATAACTTGGTGCATAATGCTAATTCATGGTGCTTCTTATGTAATGATGCACACATGCCCCAAAAATACCCTAGGGGTAATCTCTAGTAGAGGATCTCAGAACAAAGGAACCAAGGAATCACCATTGATACAAGTGCATATGGCTATCAATCCTCGGGAGTGGAGAATTCTATCCTAGTGGCACAAGTGCAAGGCATGTCCCTCGAGTAAGAAGGGGGAATTTCTTTAGACCACACACTATTTTCTTGGATGGAGGGAGAAGATGTAATATTTTCCAATGAGGCATCAATTTCCAAGACCCCTCAAGTTCTGTCAGATTATTATACCTAACACAAAAGGATATTGAATGAAGAGCATATATAATATTCTTTATACCACAACCTAAGCCCTTCTTCGAGAAAAACCCAGACCGCAAGTAGTGGCTCTAGCATTCTAGGAGCAAAGAAAGACAAACTTGATTAAAAAAGAGCTAATGGTCCAAATATCTAGACTGCTCAATGTAGTAGATAAATTGAAGAAGGCCCTGACCCATATCTCTTTATGGAGTATTTTGGCTATCCTAAAGAGGAAATATTTGTTACGAGAGGATTTGGGAGATGATAAAGGGCCATTCTAGGCCCATGTAGTCCTAGAATGTAACTAGGAGAAATGAAAAGAGTCAAATATAGAGTCATGAGCCCTAGGAGCCATGAAATTCACACACAAAATAAAAGGTGGAAAAGGAAGAGGTAAACAAGCCAAAACCTACCCATTCTTCTTAACTCTCATTAAATGGGATAAGCTACTACAAATTTATATGATTGACTCTGGTGCCAACACCATAGTTATGTCTAAATTAATTGTAGATTCATTAAAACTAGAATATGAGCCTCCTGATAGAGGAATTATGCAATTAGATGGGAAAAGGGTTCAAGTAATAGGTCTAATCAAAAGTCTCTCCTTAATCCTGTATTCATGTCCCAGCATTATAGTTTCCCAAGAGGTGGTAATAATAGATATACCTCCCATTTTGGACTATGTCTATCTAGAGATTTCACTGCTAAAATTAAGGGACATTTAACTCTAGATTGGTCTCATCTAATCCTAAGGACTAATCATGGTGCCAAGATGAAAGTATTATCAAAACTTTTACACTTAGATAACATAGCAAATGATGTTGTGATGAACTTTGATGACACACACATCTTTTTCAAAAAATGAAATGTATTGTGTGGAGATGTTAGAAGGATACAACTGGAGATAGGAGATGAGAAGAAACTATGATAAATGAATTCATGAAGAGTGGTCCATTCAAAAATTATGATGCTACTAGCCCTAGCACATATGTGATTTATGACGAAGATCAAGTCATCCCTTAGGTGACTAAAATTCAAGGAAGAGGACATGGAAGCCCAAATGATGAATCGGGCATGTGGAGTATACAATTTGATTGTGTGAGATGTAGGGTGGGTTAAGGAGCCAACATTTTCCAAGTATCCCTTACCATGGTTAAAAATCTCAGAGCCTTCCAATTCCAATTTTCCTATACAAATAATGAAACTAAGTATGAAGGCCTAGTTCATGGTTTGAGTCTTGTAGAGTGAATGAGAATCAAACGATTAAAGGTCTTCAAATATTTGAAGCTAGTGATAAAATAGATAAGAGGGACATCAACTACAATTTTTTTTGAATGTGATCCTATTGGCATAGAGTATGGGATCTAACTGAAGGATTTGAAGCCTTCAACATCCAGCTGATTTTTAAATCTTAGAATGTTGCAATGGATAAAATGGTGATAGTTGATTCTCAATTTGACCTAGTAACAGACCTACTATCAAATAATCATGTGATGTGGGTGATAATAAGACTATACATCCTTGATAATGATCAAAACTAGAAATTTTTTGAGAGTGATGCCTAGATAACCACATTTATCAAACACTCTAGTGAATTTATAAAACAATTACAACCAAAAATTGAAGAGGCTTATAAAGATCAAATTATCTAGCTCAGAGCTAACAAGATTCTAAAGGTTTTAATCACTCTAGAGAATCATTTTGATTCTAATGACAAAAAAAATGACAAGAGAATTTTTTTTCACAAATAAAGGTGACTATTTTGATCTAGATGTCTGAGGTGGTAGGAAACTAAAATTTGGAAAATATATTCCTCAAAAGGATAAGGAAAGATTGATATCCTTTTGTAGTGAGTATGATAAAGTCATGGAATTGAATTATGATGACTTGAAAGGTTATGATCCCAGTGTGATCTAGCACACTATAGAACTAATTGAAGGAGCTAAACCAACTCGCCAAAAGAAGAGGCCAATCAACCAAAAATAGAGACTCTTATGGCCCAAGAATTGAGGAAGCTTAGAGATTCTAGGATCATATATTCAATTAAGAATTCTACTTGGGTATCTAATTTGGCTCTTGTCCAAAATAATAATGGTGATATTAGACTTTATGTGGATTTTAGAGATCTAAATAGATAATCTTTAAAAGATCGCCATCCCTTTCCTTCCATGGAGAAAATCTTGTAAATTATGGCAAGGCCAAAAATGTTCTCTCTACTAGAAGTTTTCTTTAGATACAATCAAGTATGGGTGAACGAGGAATACCAACATAAAACTAATTTTAATATGAAATGGGGAACACTTGCATATTCTAAAATGCCTTTTGGTCTTTCAAATGCAAGAACCACTTTTCAACAGGCAATGGATGTTGCTTTTAATGATTTAATCATCCTTATATATCTAGATGACCTTGCAATGTTCTCCAAGTCTAAGGAGGATCATTTTTATCATTTGAAGAAGGATTTCTAGAGGTTCCAGGAGTTAAAGGTGTCTTTGAACCATAAGAAATATGTTTTTGGAGTCCCAAAAGATAAACTGTTTAGATATGTGGTTTTTAAAGAAGGGATTTCCATAAACCTTGAAAGGGTGAATTCCATCAAGGAATTAGCCCTTCCAGTGAATTAGAAAGTAGTCCAATATTTCTTGGGAAAAATCAATTTAGTGAGTATATTTATCTGTGACTTTGTTGGGCTAGTCAAATCTATCACTCTTATGCTAAAGGACTCAATTTTCAAATGGATCCTTGAGGGAAGAGCCACATTTGAAAAGATAAAGGAAGAAATTTCTACCACCCCAATGTTGGTTAACCCAAACTTCTCCAAGGACTTTATCATTTTTTGTATGGGGTTGAAGGTAACATTGTGACAGTGCTTACACAAAAATATGGAGGAGAAAAGGGAGAACATCTAATTGACTTCCATTCAAGGACCCTATGAGGGTATGAGACTAAGTATAAATTAGTTGAAAAATTATAATTTCCCATTATGAAAGGTCTCATAAAAATTAGACACCTGGTGGTATGGAGAAAAATAATGGTTTATGTGGCTCATTCTAGTGTAAGGGAACATCATGGAGGGAAAGATCACATACAAGAGAAAACTAGATCACCAAAATTCTAGAGTATGATATTGAGGTTAGGCTAACAAAAGTAATTAGAGGGAGAAGACTATGTGAATATTTAGATAAAGAAGTTGGATCCCTAACTAAGGAAGGATGTCCTAAAGTAATTCTAAATAATTAGTTTGAAGCCACAAAAACTTGGGTCAATGATAGAACTTGATTCATGGTAACTAGAAAACACCTAACAAGCCTCCTTCCTCATAAAAGAAGATTATATAGATTGCAAGGGGTAAAATATGCACTAGTGAAAGGAATTATTTTCAAAATAAAATTTGACAAAGTACTCCTTATATGTGTGGATAGACATAAAGCCGAAAAACTCCTACATGGGTTCTATAACACCCTCGCAGGTGACCACTTCTCATATCAAATGACTACAATAAAAATCATGCACGTGAGATACTATCGGCCGAATATATTCATAGATTATCATAATCTTGTTAGAAAATATTCACAGTACCAATTTTTTGTTATAAAATGTAAAAATACAACCATGCCTCTAAGTCTAATTGTGGTTGATGAGCCTTTTGCACATGGGATATGGATTTCATTAGAATGATGAAACAAATATCTAGAGTGGGTCACAAATGGATCCTCACCACCATGGATTACTTCAAGATATGGTTGAATGTAGTGCCTTTAAAAGGCACTATAGAGAATGAGATCCTTGGCTTCTTAGAGGAGTTAGTAATAAGGTTTTCCCCCCAAAAAACCATAATATCTAATAATGTAAGAGCCTTCCTAGGGGCAAGGATGTCTATGTTTTCATTGAAACATGGAATGTATCTAAATATGGAATCCAACTATTGTCCACAAGCAATGGACTAGTAGAGTCCACAAATAAGAATCTGATAAGGTTGACCAAGTGGATTGGCCTAGATCATTAAAAAGAATGGCATAAGCATATAAGAATTATGCTTTGGGTTGATAGGATCACCTCAAAGAAAATCCTAATGACGTCTCCATATGAATTGGTTTATCGAAAGTATGTTATTTTGTTGATCTCCTTGGAAATATTGGAATTACAATTGCTCAAATTCGTTCAGGTAGAAGATAATGGAGCCGTGGAAGTAAGGATGGGAAATTTTGCTCAAGGTGCAAGAAGCCTAGGAACAGGCTCATGAGGCGATGATAAGATGACAAGGAGTAGTGAATAAGTGGTTCGAACAAAAAGCTTCAAACCTTGGCTTTTAAGAAGGTGATCTGGTCCTAAAGTATGATGAGGGAGCCTCGAGGCCAAGTCAACATACCAAGTTTGACTCACTATGAAAAGGGAATGTTTGTATCATCAGGTGTAAAGAGATAAAAGATTTTCTATCTTTAGGATATGGATAGAAATTATTTAAATATTCTGACAAAAAAAATCTATTTAAAGCATTTTAATTAATTATTGGTCTCTTGTGGGGCTTCTTTTGTAAATAAGTTAGTTTTCTTTCTGCCTATGCTTTCCTTTCCAATAAGTGATGTTCACACATGTTTTTTGGTCTCCTTGCCAAGTGTCTTGTTTTCCTTAGTGATCCTTCTGAGTATATCTTGAGAAATTACCCTCAACACCCCTTTGGGGCTAAATTTAATATAAAAGACGGTCAAGTTTCCTTTTAACAACACATGTTATTTGAGATTCCCAAAAAGATGATGTGATGAGTTGTTCATACTTCTTTCCATTAAGGGGTGCAATTTTCAAGAGAATGAATTAAATTCGCATGATTTGACATAATGATGGTAGATATAGTGTAATTTTAGCAAGCCTCACTGCTTATTTTAGATAGTAGAAAAATATTTATGAAGTGTATCTAGAGTAGAAGAGAAAAGAAGAAGTGACTGCTATGCCCAGGAATTTGTCTATGTCCCCAAGCAGTGAGTAGAATCACAATGGAAACATTTTTGTTGACAAGGGATTCCCAACTCAGGTTTCTCAATTATGAGCTTGGAAGATACCGGACTGAAACCCAAATGCCTACGATTCCAATCACCTACAAGGCCTTTTATCAGGATATGCAAGATATATTCTCTATGCTTTCTTTTATTTTTGGCTTGGATAAAGATGACCATGTCTATGCATTCTAGTTGGCAATAACTTTCCTCTTGAGAAAAGAACATAATTTCAAGATGGAATTTGTAGATATAATTGCAGATAACATGCACCAACAATTGAAAGCATACAATCATTCACAAAATCCAAAATATGTGTTGTTGATTTAAAGAATGGGTCCAACTAGAAGAAAAAATACATCTACAAACTCTCATTCACAAAGGGATGGACATCAGTGAAGAAAAGGCAAGAAGAATATCTGATCACCATGAATCTCATAGAGATGGGGTTAGATATAATCCATGATCAATGGATCTATGACCCTAAGGCTTGTATTGTGGGCTTGAAGGTGACCCCACAACTTGTCCATGAGTTGCACACTTTTTGGGAGCCTTGCAAGTCTTCGGACAATGACGAGTGATTTATTTACATCGATTTGGAGAGATTTGTAGGGTGACAAAGACCCCCATGGATTTATTTCTAATTTCCTAAGCATGATTTTGATCCATCATTGAAATTTTCTAAGATTCTCCACTATTAGAGTAAAAGGTATTTTCCTAATTAATTATTTATTTAATTATTAGGTTCCTTTTCCTCTAATTACTTAAGCTTACTCAAGTCATGTTATTTTTATGTCTCATGTCATAGGATGAGGACACATGCCATGATATTTTTTATCCTCACCTAAGGTTTCTAGGTTAATTATCCTTGTATAAGGATTATCTATTGTATAATAATTAGAAGATGCACATTAATCAATGATTAATGCTTTTTTGGATCAATAGCTCTTGGCCTCCATAGGTTTTCTATTCTCTCTTTTTGTGATGGGTGTTTGATTGTAGGTGATCCTTGGGAGCTGTGGAGTTGATTTTTCCCAACTTCAACATGGTATTAGAGCTCCAAATCTATAAGCCCCTCTCATATTTATGAGAGATTTCATGGCTTGAGTTATCATTCATTGTATCGTGGACCAAAATAGAGTTTTCTATTGGATTCAAAGCTATCGAGAAAGTCAAATTTTCCTTTTGTTTGGACTGAATTAAACTCCTGAGGTCAGATTTGCAAGGGTTTGAAGCAGTTGCCCTTTTTCCAAATCCAAAGGGTAGCTGCAATTTCAAAGTAATTTGGGTTGAAAAAAACCTCATAGTTGCGTCTAGGAGGCTGATTTGATGAATTTTGATATATAATTTTCTTTATTTTGGAGTTGGGAGCTTTGGAGGCAATTTTTTTCCCAAGGAAGCCATACGACCCCCCAACATACATTTTGAGGTTTTTTTAAAAATATTTTATATTTTTCTTGCAAAAAAATTTTAAAAATTAAATTTTAAAATAAATATTTAAAAACCCTTTAAGAAGGGTATGCAAGTTTTTGGTTTTATTAACATTTATATTAAAAATATTAAAGGGGGGTACCCTAAGGGTACCACCACCTACCATATGGCAGAGTGGTGGCCCCTTGGGCCTTTCCCCTTTGTGAGGTACCACCCCTACCATTGGTAGGGGGACGACCCCTCGAACTCTACCTAGGGCGGCAACCCCAGTGGCCCACCTATTTTTTTAATATAATTTTTTAATAAAACATGGTTTTAAATATATTTTTTAGCAAAAAAATATAATAGTTTTTTAAACTATTTTTTTAACTTTAAAATAATAAAAAATAAAAAAAATCATGCATTTTTTTTGCAATAAAAAAAATTGCTACCATACGTGGATGAAATTTTTCTCAACACTTCTAAATTTTGTGGACCTCCACATGTGGAGGTGTTTCTTGAAAAATTTGGTGGAGTTCCTTTTTTGCCCTACTCAGCCCCTCTCCTTTGGGTTTTCAATTTTTTCATCTCATCTTCCAGGGGCCATATCTCGGCCATACAATGGTCTTTCCCAGTGATTTTTTTAAAATGGGGTAGAATTGCATGATCTTTGTAGTGGTGTGGGTGGTTCTAGTTTTGACTTTTATTTTTTTCCAAAATTTAGTTTTCTCAATGTTGTTGTTGTGCAGTTCTCATTTTGGACACTTTCATGGGCCATATATTTTGGATCCAAACTCTTTTTTGAGTGTATTTTTTTTTAAAGTGCATGATTTTTCCTCTACTTCATTACGGTTCTATCAATTTCCTCTTTTTCTATCAAATAATCAAGTATTTTTAGCATGTGGTCTTTTTTGGACATTATGGACTTCCATTGTAAGAAATTTTTATTATCTAAATTCATTGAAATAAAGTGCCTCATCATTTTGGTGTATAATTTTTGGGATCTTGCACATCATCTGTTGCCTTATTGTACTTGCACTATGATATAAAGTGTCATGGGATGGTTGATGTTTTCCTTTGTTTCCCATCACAACTTTGTCAAGTGAGTGTCCCTTCCATGACATTAGCCTCATGTGTGTGTGCATTTTGTTTGCACACCCTTTATATTTGTTGATACTTTCATGTTCTCACGTTCAAATATTCTTGATTCTTCTTCATGCATTTCTTTCTGGAACATAATTTCAGTGGAATTGTCATGGCTCACCCTTGTTAGAATTATGGGGGGTTTCTACCATTGGTGTTAATGCTTCCTTGGGTTTTTGTTATAGTGAGGTACGTATACAGTATGTTTTCCTATAAACTAGGTAGATGTAGTAGTTGCATTTTAGTGAGATGAAGAATCTACCATAAGGACACTCTTACATTCCTATTTCTAGCAGTGACCTTCAATTTTCACTTAATCGGTTCTTGAGACTTTTGGTACCTATTTCATCTGTATCTTTGATTTCCATATTTTTTCCTTTTTTTTCCATCTGATTCAAGTAGTATCAGTGGGGAACTCATGAAAATTATTGTCTTCTATTCTAGTGAAGGTTCTTCTTTCAACAATGCAGTAGTCATTCTTTGATAGTGTTTGCACTTCTTCAAGTTTTAATGGCATTTCTCATGTTCATCCTTTGTTCCTATATTTTGGAGCAACTCTAGTTTGGAGGCTTCTTTAGTCCTTCACTTGTATTTCTATCTTTTGGAGAGGATTTTTCTCCCGCTAGGTTTTTCTCATTTTCTCCAATTTTGAGAGATCTTTTGTTTGTACATGGGTATCTCACCAGGCCTTGTTTTTCATGACCCATCATGAATTCACATTTATAGGTTTGAGCTTTTCATACGTTTGACTTAAGGGGGGTGTTAGAGTATTTGGTATTTCCTAATTAATTATTTATTAAATTATTAGGTTCTTTTTCCTCTAATTACTTAAGCTTACTTAGATCATGTTATTTTCATGTTTCATGTCATAGGATGAGGACACATGCCATGATCTTTTTCTATGCTCACCTATGGTTTCTAAGTTAATTATAATTTTATAAGGATTCTCTATTGTATAATCATTAGAAGATGCACATTAACCAGTGATTCATGCTTATTTTGATCAATAGCTCTTGACCTCCATAGCTTTGATATTCTCTCTTTTTATGACAGGTGTTTGATTGTAGGTGATCCTTGGGAGATATGAAGTTAATTTTACCAACTTCAAAATCCATCTTAGACTTAATAGCAAGGGTTGGGGAAGAGATAAGATCACAAATTTCTAGGTCTACCACTAGGAAAATGATATTTTAAATGTAGAGTATGAAGTTGTCCCAACAGATGGAAATTTTGAAAAAGTATGTTGGAAGTTTGTGTTGTCATTGATGTGAATAGATTTTTTTTTTACTGATGTCAACCTATGGAGATGATTTGATTGGTTGCATTATGTTTTCATTAATAGTATCATTGATGTAAACATCTAGTGTTTCTTTAATGAGCACATGCTTGTGGATGTTCAACCTCTTGTGTGGTTGAGATGTTGAGAAAGTGTTGCAGATGTTGAGATGGTGTTTGTGGTGCTTAGTTTCTAATTTATTTTGAGAAAATTTGAATAAAAGAAGAAACAATGTGGTAAAAAGTTTTTAGTATGACAAAGTAGTGTTCAGTATTTTTCTCTGCATTTCTTAATGGTTAAAGATATTCTTGTGTGGTTTGGATATGTTTTCCAAAGGTGTTAAAAGGTGTTATATCCAGAGTTTCAGGTCCTGGATCATTTGAAATAAGTTGTGTTCACTAGTGTGTGAAATATGATGCAATTTTGTTTGGGAGAAATGGTATTTCTCCACATCTATCCATGTGGTGGCTTCTAGTCTTGTGGATCTGGAAGTGTGATTATATTTTTCATATCTATCATCAATATGAATTTTTCAAAGTTTGGTGCTCCATAAGGTTGGATTCATGTGTTACATTGTGTGGAAGGTTAAATATGTGTACAAGATGAATATGTTCTTCAAGTGTATGATATTGCAAAGGATTAGTTGGATTTTAGGGTGTTGATGGAATATTCTAGATTATGTTTAAGTTTTTTGTGTGATTTTTGAGTTGTGTTTGGATTTGGTGAAGTATGTACTTAAATGTTTAATTATGTTTATAGAGGTCAAATCTACCTTATTTTTTTACACTAATTTCATATATGCTTGGATGTTTGTGGAAGCGTGGCAAGGAATGTATGTATGGATTTAAGTCTAAGTTAAGGTGTGATGTGTTTTTCCTTCTTTCCTATCCACCACGAGAATGTTTTGGTGTTGACCTAATTTGAATTTTCATTTTTGAGGTGCATAACCAACCTTTCAAATTATTTTCAAGGTTGAGGATGGTATATATGTGTGTTGAGTTGATGAAGGATTAGAGTGTGGAGTTGAGTAGAAGGTGTCTATATTCTATAGAGAGTGTGTGAATATTCTAGTGAAGCAGTGGTGAAACTTTTCTATTGCTCTGAGATAAATTTCTCATTGTAAAAATATTTTATATTCTTCTTTCTAATATAGTAGTGAGCCATTAGTAGTGATCCCTCCAACATTGAGCCTATTGTATTTGGTGTTGAAATTACTCTATATTGTGATCTAATCCTCACAGTGGCTTTTCCCTTCTTAGTTTTTTCATGTAAATATGGTGTTCTCATGTGTATGGATGTGTTTTCATTACTGTTTCTCATGTTTATATTCTGCTAATTCATGATAAGGGTTTAAGGGTTGTTAAGGATTTAAGGATTAATGAAAATCTAAATGTTAATGAGGTTTTTGATGTTTTAATGTACAATTGATTCACCCCCCCTCTCAAGTGTCTTGTGCATTCAACAATTGGTATCAAAGCTTGGTTCCTTAGAATAAATCTTAATCACTTGAGGTATATATAGGATGGCACACAAGAAGGAGGATCGTCTATTTAATGGAGCTGATTATGCATTTTGGAAGACCGAGATTGAAGGTTTTCTTATTTTCCTAGGTTTTGGAGTTTGGAAGTTTGTTGAAACTGGATATATATTGCCTATAAATGGTCTAAGTACTAATGATGAGATCAAGGCATATGAGAAAAATGAAAAATAAAGGGATGCTCTTTTGAGTGGCTTTTCTAATTCAAAACTTGTGAAAGTTATGATTCTTAAAACTATTGGTGAGATTTGGAAAAAGTTAGAAAGTATCTATGAAGGAGATGATAATGTCAAGCAAGAAAAGATGAAAAATTTGAAGACGAAGTTTGAAACCCTAAGGATTAAAAAATATGAAGATATTATGGGATACATGCATATATTAGACGGAGTTGTCAATTCCATCAGAGGCTTGGTGGAAAAATTGAAGAATATGAGGTGGTAAAGAAGGTATTAAGAAATCTTTCTAAATCCTATAGTCATAAGGTTTCTGCCATTGAAGAGGCTCATAATTTAGATCATTATTCTAGAGATTATTTTTTTGGTACTTTAACTACTTTTGAATTGAGATATTTTTATCCAAGTGATTAAAGAAAAGAGACTTCTTTTAAAGTTGGAAAAGAAAAGAAGAATGAGGAATCTGACCCGAACGAGTTTGATAAGCTAGAAGCAAATTTTTTGAGGAGATTGAAAAATGACACTGGAAAATACAGAGGTAAGCTACCTTCAAATGTTTCAATTGTGGAAAGCTAGGTAATTATGCTTCAATATGTCTAGTCAAACCTTCAAATGACAAATTTAAAGAGAATAAAGATAAATCAATTAAGATAAGTTATTGTTTTAAAGAAGATGCTAGTATATCTACTAATGAATCTAATTACCTAAATGATGAAAATGATGAGTGCTTGTTCATGGCTCTAAATGTTGGAACTAATTCAGCTAACTTTGAGAGATGTATCAATGAATTTTCTATGTAAACTGGTCATAATGGAACTATGGTGACTACTTTTCATGCTAGAGAAAGAAAAAACTATTGGATTGTTGACAATAGATGCTCAAATCATATGATAGGTGATAAAATTTTTTTTGTTAAACTTGAGAATTTTAAAGGTGGTCTTGTTAAGTTTGGTGATGATACATCTACTAAGATATGTGGAAAAGATTCAATAATTTTTGAGGGAAAGCATAATACAAATGATGTTCTTTATGTTAAGGGGCTCTGACATAATATTCTAAGTGTAGGAAAAATGTGTAGCAAAGGATATAATCTTGTGTTTCAGGATGGTGATTGTGAGATCAAGAAAGGCTTCAGAACCTTGGTTGCTATGGGAAGAAGGACATATGAAATTTTTTATTAGCTTAAGGGTGTTAATGGTCATTTATTTATGAAAAATAAATGAAATTTGGCTATGGTATAGAAGAATGTGTCACACCAGTTTTGATAACCTAGCTAGAATCAGCTCTACTCAAACCATGAGAGATCTACAAAAGATTTTAAAGCTTATAAATGCACTTTGTAAGAAATGTGAGATTGGGAAGAAAATAGGAAAAATGCTTAATGTCAAAGAGTATTCTACCATAGTACCTTTGGAGTTGGTGCATATAAAACTTTATGAACCTACAAAAACAAGAGGTTTTTAGGGTGACAAGTATTTCATGTTGTTGATTGATGATTGCTCTAGAATGACTTGGGTAACTTTTCTCAAAGAAAAATCAGAATCTCTAGATAAGTTCAAGGCATTTAAATCTATGGTTGAGAATGAAATGGATATGAAAATAAAAATTTCAAGATATGATAGGGGTGGAAATTTCACCTCCAATGAGTTTAACAGTTTTTGTGAATATCATGGAATAAAGAGATATTTGTTATCTCCTAGGACTCAACAGAATGGAGTGGTGGAAAGGAAGTAGGATTGTTTAGGAAGTAGAAAGCATAATGATGAAGGAAAAAAATCTACCAGGTGTCTACTGGAGAGAATCAATTCATATTGTAATCTACATACTTAATATAGCACAAGAAAGGATAAATAGTTAAAAGATTCCCTATGAATTGTGGTATGGAATAACTCCTAATATCAAATATTTTAGAGTGTTTGGAAGAAAGTGCTATATCATAAGAGATGAATAAAATTAGGAAAATTTGATGCAAGGTCTGAAGGAATCTTCGTTGGATGTACTCTACAAAGTGCAATGCTTACCAATGTTGTAACAAGAGGATAGAAAGGAGTGTTGAAAGTGCAAATGTCAAAGTGGATGTAGACTTACTGTTACTAAATTATGTTCACACCTAATTTAGTAAGACCTAGATTACAGTTGTTGCAAAGGAGATAAAAGAAAATTTTAAGTGAATGATCACTCAGTCAAATGTCAGTTATCTCGATAAGAGAGCAATGAAGGATTCACTTACCAAGATAATGTGGCAGCTAAAGATGGGTTGTCAAACCATCCTTATAAGTGAATTTGGTCTAAGGACAAGTTAATAGGAATTCAAGGAATGACTGGTGTCTAAATATTTTCATATTTCATCTATGATGTTATTGTATTATTCAAATACCATAGTTCAATACAAAAGGAAAGGTATTTATAAACTGTCATTTCATCATCATGTTTTAGACATGTGTTTTAAATCAGATTCAATTATTTTATGCTATGCATTTGATTCAAAAAGAAAAACATACATAGATCATTGCATAAAATAAAATAACTGATTTTATTCAAGAGAATTTTTAAATGTGTCCAACACAAGTCATGGGAATGACTAAAATAAGCCAATACAATAAAGCATGCAAGCTATACATCTGAAGATAAAGTATAAGGAAAAGAACACATGAGGAAAGTGATATCCATCATTGACTTATCATGAAAGTTGACCCTCCTATCCGGCAGCTTGATCTTCATGTCTTCAGCCTCTTGCCCCTAATCAGGATGATAGGTATGCAAGGTTGGAGAATTTTTTTGTTAGAAAGCTCTGGATATACAAATTCATCATATTCCTTATCAACAGATATATAACTTGCAATCATTATGAATCAATACAATTGGATCATTATCAAACATATGAAATAAATCTGCTCATGAGTTGAAAGTAAAATCATCATGAGAGAGATTAGTCAGCTTCCAGAAGTATGTTTTCATGCTAACTTGTTTGCTTCATGTGCAGGTATAAGAAAATTAATGTTGTTGTTTTGTTTTATCAAATTTTGGCATGTGGGTTAAAATGTGGCTCCCACAAGGGTTGAGCCCATCATGTTGTCATATTGTGCTTCTAAAAGAGGCATAAGAAGGTAAATTCAACTCTTTATGGTTCCCTTAAGTAATAATTCATTACTTATGATGGTAAGATTTTGGTCACTGTCATAAGTGACATATACTTGATGAAGATAATCATAAAGCATATATGCAACATCTTGTGTCAAATAGATTAATGTTAAGGTGTTGTCCTAAAGGTAATGCAATAATAAAAGAGAGCACACTGATACAAAAAAATTATTTAATGATCTTTTCATTTAAAGTTAAGAGATGCATTGTGAATCAATCATGTACCCAATATGAAGAAAGGCTAGTATGGAGAAGCAAGCCTAGATGGATGATTTAGAGGCTATGAACACTAAGAGGTTTTTTTTCATCACATATGGGACTATCATGATAAAGTAAAACATGGGAAATACTAAATATGCAATGCATAGTCCATAATAATGCCATTCACAGGGGATTAAATCAAGGTAGCAACTTAGAAGAAAAGGTGTTAACAGTCACTTAAAGTCACAATGGTCATGCAAGATAAATGCACTAATAGTAATGCCACAAGAGTATAAGGGAGGTCTTTACATAAGACTGGACAATCAACACTTCCTTAATACACCTTGGAATTATAAAGGGGTAGTGAAGGGATGAAGATTGGCAGTATTCTATGTCCAAGTTTTAGACCTTGTACTATCATGAGAAGCATCATTGAATAAATGCATTCAAGGAAATATGTGATAAAGTCCAAACATATGGCTCAAAGGGCAATAAAGGTATAATGTATAGAAATAAGTCAGAATTTCTCTCAAGATGAGATCAATATGGCCTACTCAAAATATGTGTGTTGTTTTGATGTTCTTGTAATACCAATATCAATTACTCAATATTTATTGTGAATATTGGAAGCAGTGGAGATTGACTTAAGGATTGAAGGTTTGGTGCGTATGGATGTAAGAGAATATTATCTAAATTTGGAGCCATAATCACATGTTTCCATTCTCCTAAGTGATGTGGACTTACATATGACTACTCCATTATTAGAGTGGTGTTGCAAAATGAAGGCATGAGCAGAAGTAGCAATCCAAATGTATCATATAGATGCAGTTAAAGACACAATTTGGGAAAGGGATACAAAGTGTTTAAGGATAAGGAAACAATTCAAAGACCTCTTTGTACTGTGTCAAGAGACAGAGAATACACTCCACCATGAAGAGAAGGCAGTATCTTTAGTTAAATTTTATTCATGATTCAATGCAAGGTGGCAGCCAATGTAGTGTCCTTGAAAATTAATAATACAATTATGAAGTTTATCCAAGCTGAGTACATGAAGAGGTAATATAGGAAAACAAGTAAAATATTTCATCATTTTTCTTAAAATAATAGTGAAATTTTCAAGAGATAGCCAACAATAGAAAATGAAAACCCTTGATACCAATGCAAGTAAAACCAAGAAGGACAAAGGCAAAATTTTCTTGTGGAATAGTTGACTAGGATGGCTTTTGTTTCAGCTGACCACTCTCACATGAAATCTCATTTATATTATAAAATTTATATCTTATCATAGTAAAGGTGATTATGATAATGTTGGTCGCTATTTTATGGTAAATAGAGCAAAGGACATACCCGCATTTGTAATCAACAGAAAATTGAAAAGCTACGGCATGCACAAAGGTCAAACCCTCGGCCACATAAACAACAAAAAGAAAGAAAGGAAAAATGTGCAAAGAGAAATAAAAGATATCTAGGATATCTTGTCTATAAAGCAGTTATAATGGAAAATGCACAAGAATTTCATCAAAATCGTGGAATCTTTTGCATCTTAAAGAGAATACACAGAAAAAGAATGCATTTTCACCATTTCTATGTTATAATGGAGGCAAAATGCCAAAAGGAGTTTCGAGTTATAGGAACTAGATGGAAAAAATGCAAAGGAGATGGAATTTTCAGTTTACCTCAGCTCGATTCCCATTTTCTACAACACCTGTTAGTCTCATAGAGTTCTAAAGATGTAAACCCTAAGATTCCATGGTGGCACAACAAAGTGAGGAGTGGAAACGAAATGTGTGTTTCATTTTTTTTGTTTCTTTTGTTTTAGGGTTTCTTACCCTAAGAGGCCAATGGTAAAGGTATTTTTTACCTTTTATTTTAAAAATGAAATGCAACTAATACCTCTGTGGGCTAAGACTTTAGGTCTTATGCCTTGAATACCTTAGGCCTTTTAGTGAATCTAGACTTGGTAAATTTTACTTTGACTCCCTTGACCAAGTATGTTTTATTTAGTTTTGAATTTGTTTAAATTGTAAAGTAATTGGTTAAGTGATGTTTTATAAATAATTTAAATAAAGTTACTATTTTAAATGCAAAATTGGGGACATGTGTTGATAAGACCAAGTCATGAGAAGGAGGGTGTTGAGAGTTGATGAGTCATGCAAGCATATAGGATAGGTTAAAGGTAGTTTGTAGACATTTGGAGGGAATTTAGGCCTTTTTGACCAAGTTTGGAGTTAGTTTCTTATGCCTTTATGATAGACTTGGCCAAAATTGACCTTTTCAAACATATTGGAGCCTTCTTGTAGTGGATTTACATGCTATATTTTAGGATTTTTTGTTGCATCCAACCCATGAAGTTTCAAGAACCTCTTTTAGTTGGATTTTGGAGGGAGATGTTGATATAGTCACTTGAGTGACTCTTTTACATTTAGTTTTGACTATGCATTTTTTGTACTTAGTGGCTTTTCAGTCCTTTGGCAGAATTTTGTAGACTTTTGTAACTCATTTTTGGACAAGAATTTCATAAACAACCTTGGATATCAGTGATTGGAGTTTTTCCTTCTTATTTTTTGCTTCATTGTGTGCATTGAGTTGACTGATCAAGTTATTTTTGAAGTATAGTTATTCTGCTTATGGCTTTGTCTCATGTTTAACACCTTTTTCCAAAAAAAGTATTTTAATGTAGGTTGCAATCTGTGTTAGAAATGCAAATGGCTTTTAGGTGTGAATTTATTTTTCCTCCTAAGAGCTTGAGCATTAGGACCTTTTTTGTGAAATATTTATGCAAAGATATACATAAACGATTTGTGTAGTTTTCTGATTTATATTACTAAAGGCAAGTGTATGAAAATCTAGTTTCATGTCCAGTTAACATTTAGGTGCATCACCATAGGGTTT
Source organism: Sequoiadendron giganteum (assembly GCA_007115665.2). Lineage (NCBI taxonomy): Eukaryota > Viridiplantae > Streptophyta > Pinopsida > Cupressales > Cupressaceae > Sequoiadendron > Sequoiadendron giganteum. The sequence continues at coordinate 376,364,910 of CM021106.1, forward strand.
AATCATTTCAATTTATGCAAATCTGGTTTCAAGTCCAATTAATGTTTAGGTGCATCACCATAGGGTTTAATCATTTAAATTTATGTTATCTTTTTACCCTTTTCCTCAGTAGATCAATAGATTGGTTTTAGGTGAGTACCAAAGGAAGTCGGCCTTCTCCAGAGGTTCTTTTCCATTACAGGTAACCCACAGCCTGGAAAAGTTCCCACGTTTCTCCAAAGTGTTATTTTTTACAACTTAACTAGGGTGCAACTTGTAGAGTTAACACTTACATAAAAGTTGTGATGACAGATGGATATGAATCAGATGAGTCCTCTTGTAGAGAAGAGGATAAAGATGATGTTAAGGAAAAATAAGTATAGGTTAAAGAGGAAGAAGCTCTAGAAAGGATCCCTAAGTATGTGTAGAAGAATAATTTTGAAGATCAAATCATTGGTGGAAAAAGAATAGGTGTATTGACAACAAGAAAGATTTCTATGATAGATGAACAGGTAAACTTATGTTTACTTTGCAAAGTTGAACCTAAAATAGTGATTGAGGAATGCAAAGATGAATTTTAGACCAAGGATATGGAAGAAGAACTGATGCATATTGATAAGAATTAGACTTTGGAAATTTTCCGAAGACTAGTCAACAAGAATGTGATTGGAACAAAATGTTTGTTCCAAAACAAGTTTAATGAGAATGGAGAAGTTTTTAGGATCAAAGAAAGGCTTGTTTGTAAAGGCTACTCACAAGTAGAAGGAATGTACTTTAAGGAGACATTTTCTCTAATGGAAAGGATGGAAGCCATTAGGAATTTTTTTATTTTGCAACACAAGGATTTCAAAGTTTATCAGATGGATGTGAAGTCTGTATTCTTGAATGGTGAGTTGGAAGAAGAGGTACCCATTGAAAAAATGGAAGGATTTCAGTTATCAGATGATCCTAATATGGTTTGTAGATTGAAGAAGGAATTATATGGACTCAAGAAAGATCCTAAAGCTTTGTATGCAAGATTGTATAGGTACTTGTTGCAACAAGGATTCAATAAAGGTACCACAAATAGAAATCTTTACTTTAAGGTTGAGAAAGATCAAATTTTGATTGTGGTTGTGTTTGTTGATGACATAATATTTGGAGGAAATGAAAGTATGTGGAAGATATTTGTAGAAGAGATGTAGAAATATTTTGAGATGTCTATGTTTGGGGAGATGAATTTCTTCCTTGTACTTCAAATCAATCAGGAAGATAAATGTATATTCCTTTCACAATAAAATTATGTCAAGGAAATGCTGAAGAAGTTTGGAATGGAAGACTCTAAACTAATATGTACTCCTATATATGGCTAGTGGTTGCAAGCTAAGTAAGAATGAATAATCTACTAAAGTTGATCTGAGTAAGTATAGATCAATGATTGTAGGACTACTATATCTAACTACTGCTAGAATAGATACCATGCATGAAGTTTGTCTTGTGGATAGATTTCAAAAAGATATTAGAGGATCACATGTGGCAGCAATAAAAATAATATTTAGATATTTGAAAGGCACTCTAGAACATGGTTTATGGTATCTAAAGGATATTGATTTCTCTCTAAGTTCTTATACAAAATGTGAATTGGGAAGGTTGTGTGGATGATATGAGAAGTACAAGTGGTGTTGCTTTCTTTCTTTGAAGCAAGTTGGTGTCTTGGCTAAGTAAGAAGTAGGAATCAATTCCATTATCTACTATAGAGGCATAATACATTTTTGTAGCATCATGGTACACACAAGTGTTGTGGATGAATTAAACCTTGAAGGATATTAGAGTGTCATATGATGAAATAATTTCTATCTTACATGATAATACAAGTGCTATCAATATTTCAAAGAATTTGGTAATGAATTGAAGGATAAAAAATATTTCAATTTGATGTCACTTTTTGAGAGAAAAGGTTGCATATAATGAGGTGAAGTTGGAGTATGTGCCCACTAAGTATCAAGTTGCAAATATCTTCGCTAAGGATCTTCCTAATGATACTTTTGAGTATCTCTAGGAGAAGTTATTGGTTACTACCCCTCCTTTCAATTATATGCATAAGGCTATGCATCAATCTAATGGATTTCAAGATTCATTCCTTGTTCTGGACTGATGTTGTTGGCTACATCTCAAGGGGAGTAGGTAGTGGCATTGATGGTTATTGTATTCAAGGGGAGTAAGTGTTGTCATTGTGTTGGTGTTGTCAAAGGAAGTGGAAGTTGAGAAATTGTTGTCCCTTATAGGTATTACCCTTGGGGGAGAGAAAGTGTATGTGATTGATGTCAAAGGGGAAGAAAATATGTGTTTTACTTTACCATTGATGTCAAAGGGGGGGAGATTTAATTGAAAAACCATATGAAGAAAGGGAGAGAGAAGTATTGTAAAAAAAAAGTGTTGTAAAGTATAGATGCTTGTGTAAGGGGGAGTAGTATGCACTGTGGTGTAGTATTTATGTTGTTGGTTGTTGTTGATGGTTTTTCATATCATGTGTTGCCATCAATGACAAATGAGGGAGGTTTCTAGAAGTTTTTGGTGTCATTGATGTCAACAGATCATTTTTGTTGCATTGATGTCAACCTATGGAGATGATTTGATTGTTTGCATTATGTTGTCATTAGTAGTATCACTAATGTTAGCCTCTATTGTTGCTTTGATGAGAACATGTTTGTGGATGTTCAACCTCTTGTATGTTTGAAATTATGAGAAAGTGTTCTATATGTTGAGATAGTGTTTTTGGTGCTTTGTTTCCAAGTGCTTTTGAGAAAATTTGAACAAAATAGGAAATAGTGTGGCAAAGAGTGTTCAATATGGCAGAGTAGTGTTCACTATTTTTCTCTATATTTCTTTTTATGGTTGAAGATCTAACTTTGGGGATTAGATATGTTTATCAAAGGTGTTCAGAGGTGTTATATCTAGAGTTTTAGGTTCTAGATCATTCGACAGAAGAAGTTTTCTTCACTAGTGTGTGAATTGTGATGCAATGCTATCTAGGAGAAATGGTTTTTTTCCACATTTCTCTATATAGTGGTTTCTGGTCTTATGGATCATGAAGTGTTCTTATATCGTTCATATCTCTTTAATCTGAATTATTTTGAATTTTGGTGCTACACAAGGTTGGATTTATTTGTTATAGTGTGTGGAAGGTTAATTGGTTGTATAGGATGAATATATTCTTCAAGTGTATGATATTACAAAGGATTTGTTGGATTTCAAGGTGTTGATGGAATATTCCAAATTGTGTTTAATTTTTGTGTGTGGTCCATGATTTGTCTTTGGATTTGGTGAAGCATGTAGTTAAATGTTTAATGGTGTTAACATAGGTTTGACCAACCTTGGGTGCTTACACTAATTATAAATATGCTTTGGTGTTTGCGGAAGTGTGGTGAGGCATGTATGTATGGATTTAGGTTTGAGTTAAGGTGTGACTTTTTCCGCTTTCATTCCTCTCCACCACAAGAATATTTTGGTGTCAAACTAATTTGAATTTGCATGTTTGAAATATATTGCCGACCTTGTAAAAAAAAATTGAGGTTGAGAATGATATATATGTGTGTGTGTGTGTGTTGAGTTGATGAAGGATTGAAGTGTGAAGTTTTTGTGATAAAAAAAATTATGTGAAGTGTGAAAGTACAAAGTGCAATATGATCTTTAATGACTAAGACTAATGGAAACATTGAGTAGAAGGTGTCTACATTCTACAAAGAGTGTGAATGTTCTGGTGGAACCTTTTTTTTGCTCTAAGATGGATCTATCATTGTAACAATTATTTTATCTTCTTCTTTCTAATTTGGTAGCGAGCCCTTCTTTATTTAGGGAAGTGATCCTCCAAAAATGAGTCTATTGTATTTGGTGTTGTAATTAATTAATATTGTGAGGTAGTCCTCATTGTGGTTTTTCCCTTCTTAGGTTTTCCATGTAAATTTGCTGTTCTCATGTGTATGGATGTGTTTGCGTTACTATTTCTCCTTTTTTTATTCTGCTAATGCATGATAAGGGTTTAAGGATTAATGCAGATCTAAATGTTAATGAGGGTTTTGATATTTTAATGTATAGTTAATTCACCCCCTCTCATTTTTCTTGTGAATTAAATAAATTATTAGGATGAGGCACATCTAGAGTCATCCTCACCATTTAATACAAGTCGTATCCATAAAGATGTTTGATAGAAAAACAATCGAAGAAGAGACCACAAGAACTCTCGCTAGTGTAATCAGAGACAATTTATACTATTATGGGATTAATGATCCAACATATTTTAGTTCCCTAGGGTCTTGAAATCTCAAAAAAACTCAAGTGCTTGTAGGTTCAACAGGTGAAGGGTCCTCATCAAGTACCTCATCACATCTTTCAAAGAGGAGAAGGTGAAAGTATTTCGACCTTAGCCAATAATCAGATGAGGAAGAGGAAGAAGTCATTTCCATAACATAAAATCCAATGGTTTCAACCATGCATGTGTGCTTCTCTCTCCCCTTTCTCTCTTCTCTATTGTTAGTCAACCCCTATGTCTACCATTTTGCAACCTTTGGCTTCCCAAATTCTATGTCTACACATGTGTCTGTGTCAATTCCCATGCTATTATTATCAACCATGCAGGTAGTCACTCCTCTATCGCCTTCCTTTACGTCTCATTCTTTGCAAATCATCCCTCCCTTTTCCCCATCTATTTTAAGTTTCTTGTCATCCGCCACAAAGGGAGCGTAAGCAATCATTTCCTAAGTTGAAATCCCATTCAGCCTCCCCTAGTGCCCCCTTTATGGGGAAATATATTCAATATCCTTCTAGCTACTATCATTAAATCAATGCAACTTGAAAGGCCTAAGAGGAAAGGGCCTATAAAAGGAGAAAAGATAGCTTAAAGCCTGCCACCCAAAGAATTGAGACTACTTTTTATCCTAACCATCAAACATTGATGGTAGCTCATAAGAAACCAAAGGTTCTTAAGGGTGAGGGGAGATACAACCAAGATTATTCTATCCATGTAGTAGGCATAAACATGAGTCAAGCCCACCACCAATACAAGGTTGAGCTAATGGAGGAAACACAAAAGGTGGTCTCCACTAACTTTCTCAAAATTAGTAGATAATTACAAAAAAAGCTAAGAGCTTGCCTTGGTGAAAACTATAGTGGGCATCTTGATCGATAGTGTCAAGGCTAAAGATGATGAGATCTTGGAGTTGGATAAGGATATAAAAACATGGGTCACAAAGGTGGCCCTCTAGGCTGAGAAAACTAAAAAGGATAGATTGCAAAGAGAGCTAGACTAAGCCTGAGCCAAAATTCAAAGGGAAAAGGAGGAGAAGGATTTGGTTGCATCCAAGTTTCAAAAATATTTGGATGAAGCACACACTATGAATGATAGTGTAACAAAGAAACTAGTTGAGGCTCAAGCCCAAAGGGATATTGAGGAATAAGAAATAAAAGTAGTTGAATCCAACCTATAGGAGAAGGAATAGGTACTGATTCTACTAGATAAAGAGGTCTCTAATTATTTGGGCAAGTAGGACTGACTAAAATAAGAAGCTCAAAGAAAAAACTAGTAGCTTCAACAATTAAAAGCCGAGTTTTCATGCAAATCATAGAAAATTAGTATTCTTCCCATAATTTGACAACTTTATACATCACATTGGGAAAGAATCAAGGGCATAACTAGTTCTTTGAAACCTATTCTTAGGTTTATTGTGGATTCCTAGAAGACAAGCATGGAACTCAATACCATGGTGGACCAAATGCTATCTTTGTCACTCTAAAATTCATAAGCACCTAGTTGTTGATCCAAAAATTATGCAATGCGATTGATAATGCCTTAAATGTTGCAAGAGTGGATAACATAAGATTATTGGTTGAAAAGGTCAATGAGATCTCAATTATAAAAAGGCAGCCCTCAAATGTAAAGCATGTATAAATCCTTTATATCAAAACAATTGTAGGCATGAAGGGGCACATAGAGTAGCTTGTTCAATTAGGAATTCCTTCCCCTTTCCTTCTAGATGAGACTTTCATGATAGAGGATCAAATAAAGCAAATATTAGAAGGGAAGCAATAAGACCAGGCCACTTTTCAAGGCCTCAGTCCATCCTAGAGTGTTTCTAAGGTGGAAGGGGTTTTGCAACCACTCACATAGCTAGAGTATCATATGGAGGTTTTTGCATAGATCGTAAATAATTTCTCCTTTAAAGATATGATATTTAGATAAAGTATCTAGAGCACTAAAAAAGAAGACCTGCAACCATTCGAGGAGGAATGGGTTTCTATGCAATCTGCTCTTCAAAATCTATAGGAGAAGCAATTTTCCCTTTTGATTTTTGAGAGTTCTATGCGTGGGAATGAAATTCTAGGTTCTCAACTTCATAGAAAAATTTCCCCAATAGTTTCCAAAATTTGTAGACTTTGTCTATCACACTCTTATTTTGTGAAGGGTCTTTTTCCAAGGTATTGTTAGAAATAATTATTTTTCTTTTGATCTGCCATGGTTTTGCACTTAAGTTCAAATTTTACGTGGAGGAAATCCACATGTAAAAGTCATGCAAGTACTACCAAAATCAATAATTAAGCTTATAGCACAATGTGGTGAGGTGCCATGTGGAAAATTTGTGCATCAACTAAAAAGGGTGAGTAGTGTTTGTGTTTTATCAAGTTCCCACTTCCCCCAAGTCACATGTCAATCTAGCACAACCTAAAGGGGTTTCTAAGCATCATAAGTAATATATGATGCACAATTAGTTAGGAATGTTGAAGGGTAAACCATAGATAAATGGAAAATGTCGATGTATGGTGAGCTTATGTGCATCCTAGGAATAAATGCCCATTATTGTAAATCTTAATAATGAGGCTTGTAGGTGATTTCAAGGGAAAATATTTGAGTAGATGGCATCATTTCCCCCTATGGGGGCTACTCATGATTTCCCAAATAGACCATTTCAACCATCACCATGATGACATGACTCATAGGTGTGGAAGTGGGGAATATTTTTTTTTTTTTTGTTCTCATCGAGGAGGGGGTCTTTTCCTATTTAAGCCTTGAGTGGTACTATATTGAGGGTTGTTCATCATCTTTCACAAAAAATACTTAGAAGGATAATAGTTGATTTTTGTAATTTCTCAGACCTTAGTAGTTAGTTTTGTATGAGAAAGACTGAATGCATAATTTTGTGCTCTATTAGTGTTTATTGTAAATTCTATTTCCTCTACCTAAATATAATATGCTCTATTTTTTTATTGAGAGATTGTAGTTTTTTATTATTATATCAAGATTTTATAGTTTTAGTTTCAAATATGCAAAATTTTAGATCATGTTAGTACTCTTTCAAACTTTTATAAATTATGAAAAGACTGAAATCATGATATGTTGTATGATAGGAAACACCATTAACATGTTCTAGCACATTGCCTTAGAATAGTTACTTACATAATTTTATTTTTCATTTCTTCCCCTTTCCTCCCCCCATTATTTAAAATGAAGAGCCAACTTCTAAAATTCTGGAGGTCATTATATGCATAGAATTTTGGTCTCACATTCTCAAAATTTCCCTAGGCTGAATCTCTTAAGCATCAACTTTCAAAATCAACAGTATTCATATTAAAATGAAAAAAATATATGCAGTCTAATTTCTTGTTTCTATTAGTTTTGTCACATTTTGGAGAAAATATTTCCATGTTTTAATTTTATGTGGCATTTTTTTTCTAATAATGACAATTGAAGAAAATAAATATATTAAAATTCATCATGTCATTTGGTCTATTTATTGTAGTTTGGGAGGAATTATGGGAAAGATCAATCTAATGGAGTAAAGGAGAATATTTAAATCTCACTTTTTAGATCCAATATTTGGAGGAATTTTCAGTGGAGTGAGTGTAACTTGAAATAAAAATATGCATAGGTATTAGGATATAAACATGTGTTTCTTCTAGCCATCATGATCAAGCACTTGCTATAGTCATCTCTCAGATTTTGAATGGAACTAGATCATGATGCTCATATTGATTTTATGGATTGAGCTAGAAATAGAAATAAAAATGATAGATTGGTATCTCTCATAAATACAATGAAGTTTTAGATGCATTTATAAAATGTGATCAAAACATAAGAAGCATTAAAGGCTTTGGATTTATGATTTTAAGAAAATACTAATGTTCTTAACACAAATAAAGAACTCATTCGAGTTTTCAAGGAGAAAAAAATATAAAATTATGACTATGGTGACACTTAAATGATTCTAATGATGCAACAAAGTGGTTCTTGGCCAAAAATAATGAAGTAGAATGCACACAGTTTATTATGTTAGCCAAAAATTGAATTTAACTTGAAAATGTATACAACCATGTAGCATAAAAAATTGTCACCTTTGACAATTTCACAGTAGGTTTTGCTCCCCCTAAATTATTGAGCCTAATTGGGTCCCTAATTTCTTAAATTATGCATTCTATAGCCCATTTGTACCACTTTCTAAGAAATTGAAAGCATTGAACAAATGCATCCAATTGATATTTTTCTCCCGACACTTAATGTACTAGAAAATAGGGCTAGGACCCATTCCCCCTAGGGCATATGGGTCCCCCTATTGTTTTGGGACCCAATCTTGGATATGCCAATGTTAGTATTTTAACATTGAAAATGTAAATTGCAAATGTCAGCTATGAAAATTTAATTTTTGGGAAATTAGAGAAATGTGTATAAATACCTAGTTATTGTATCAATTGAAATTCAACAAGGAGAACCTAGAAAACTATTGAAAAAATTATGATCAAGAGAACTATCAAGCAAGTAAAGAGAATTTTTTTAGAGCTTTATTGCAGCAATTCAAGATCCTAACATCATGTCAAATCTTATGTGAGTTCATATGTGTTTATGTTATCATTGTTTTGTGAAGGCTAACACTTAGTTAGGTCTCTAAAGTATTCAAGAAAATCAAGTAAGCAAGATCCAAGACCTTGAGGTCATGTGTATGACTTTAGTCCTTCAAGGAAAATATTGAATGGTAGTGAGTTGCAACACTTTGTGAATTCATCATTCCTTCTTATCCATTATCATTTTATCATTGGAATTGCCATTGTGGAAGTGGAAACACTAACACAAGGTTTCACTAAGGCAAGCCCCTAAATGGCACAACATCTCTTCTCTTTGTGAATGTGTAGATTTCAGGTTTGAAGGGGATTGAAGGAAGCTTGAAGACAAATTGTTCATTGTTGCATTTGAAAGCCTACATCTTATCTACTCATAGAAACTCACCTACAAAATTATCTGATAGTGTTTCAACAACTTTGTAACTGGAAATTAGAGGCTCAGATTTGTCATCAAAGGATCTCAAAAATAGAGAAAAAGAGGCATACAAGGACCCGTATGACCTAGGGTGACTCTATCCTCATATAATTATTAGAACCAACTTTTTAGGACCGGTCATAATCCTTTGCACTTCCCATATTTTCCTATAGGTTACTATTTCAATCTGTTGATTATTAGATTATTGTATTTTACATATTAGTGTTGGATGGGATAATTGAGAGGGGGGTGAATCAGTTGTCATAGGTTATAACCTTCAACTCAATTACCAGGAAAAAATAAACACACTGCTTAAATGATTAATCATCAAATGCCAAAGTAGAAACTCACATCCAATGCACAAACACAATAACACCATATTTACATGGAAAACCCAATAAGGGAAAAACCACAGTGAGGATTAAATCACACTATAGAGAATATAAAAAATGATTACAAAAAGGCTCACTTCCTGAGATAAGGCTCACTACCTAAAATAAGGACTCACTATCCAACAAGGCTACAACTTAGATGGCTCACTACCACAAAGATACAAATATGGCTAATTGCTAAGATACAATAGTTAAGTCTTACAACCAAAAGTGTGAGCTAGTAGATTACACCTTACTTGTCTAGAGTTCAGTTCTAGATGAAGCTCAGAATAGCAAGTGTTTCATTTCAGTAACCGACCAATAGTTTTGTTTTGATCATACACTTTATTTTCTTTGACTTTTTCTCTTACTCTATTATGTTGTACTCTCTCTTTCTCTTTCTTAATATCACACTACTTATTTGTCTCTATATCTATCTCACTTTTCTTCTCAAAGAGTCTCTATATGCTTCATTTTTTTCTAGAGAGTCTCTCTCTCTCTCTATATATATATGTGTATATAATTTTAACGCATTTCTTGTGTCAGCCAAAACACCCATAAGACATAATTAGTCCACATAAAATATTGCACATGCTGAGTCGGCCAATATCTTCAAATATTTGAATCATAGCTTTTCTTCACGATAGAAACAAAACCAAAAATCCAACACGCTGAACCACCTATAATGGTTATCTTCGATAGGAAATAACTTTCAAAAAACAACTCATACATTTAGTATTGTGTTGAAATAAATGGAAACATATTGACATTAATGGCAACCATTTGATGTATGCTTCAACTTCCAACAATTAGGTCATATAGTCTATAGATTAGTAAAGAAAAATCAATTCCAATCCACTCTAAGATCCTGAAAGATGAAGATCCAAGTCTGATTGGCTCACCTTCATGGTTTAAAGTCAATATAAACACTTTATGATCTCCATCTTAATGAAACATAAGAAAATAACCCAAAAAAATGAAACTTGAATCCTAGGTTTACATATTAGACCTAGGGTTCCTATTTTCCTTTCTTTCAAACCATTGAAAAAGGTCTCTTCTTGTAATATAAGTTGAAATCAAGTTATGTTGTTATATTATTGGTTACAAAGTAATAATATATAATAATCATTCAATAATCAAGTGTTTAATGAATAAACTAGTAATAAGTGGGTGACTTATTAGATGGTTATTACTGTTAAAGAGTTCAATAAAATAATACTTGACAATCCTCATAAATCTAATGCGGTTGTATATTTTTTATATAAATCAAATATTTTAGAAGAAAATAAACCAATAGAAGATGAATTTTAGGATGAATAGTTATTTGTGGTCTCAACATGCACAACCTAGTTTTTTAATATGGCTAACTATCTAGCCATAGGGAATTTTTTATTAGATTTCATGAATAAAGAAAATAAATTTCTTGTCAAAGATAGTTTGACATCTAAATTGTTACCTAAAATCCTATTTAAATATAGACCTAATATTGGTTTATAGAGATTTATGCATGCAAAAAAAATTTATGACATTCTAATGGATTGAAATGATGAATCACTTGGACATGATTATTTATTCCAAATAACCATCCATAAAATCTTAGGTGTTGGTTATTATTGGCCTTCTCTATACAAGAATGTAAAGGAGTACGCGAGGTAATATCTAGTGTCAAAGGATGGGTCACATTGGTAATAGAAATCCATTTCATTATAAAGGATGTAAAGAAGAACTTATAAATAGAGTATTCATATCTCAAAAGGTTCTAGAACCACTTGTGAATAGAGATTCATTTCATTAGAAAGGATGTAAAAAAGTACATGAGGCAATGTGACAAAAATCAATAGGATTTGTAACATTGAAAATTGTCACCCTTGATAATTTCTCACTATGTTTTGTTCCCCTTTATTTATTGGACCTAATTAAGCACCTTATTTCCCAAATTATGCATTCTATGGTCTATTTTAACAAATTTCCAAAAAATTACAATCAAAAAACAAATTCATTTATCCGGTAGTTTACTCCTAACACCTTATTTTCCAAAAAATAGGGCAAGGATAGAGTCACCCTATGGTGATAGTGTCCCCCTATTCTGCTTGGTCCCAGATTTGAATATGTCGGTGTTGGAATTTTATCATTTCTAATTCAAGTCACAAATGTAAGTTGTCAAGATCTAATTTGTGGGAAATTGAATACCTATAAATATCTACTTATTGCATCATTTAAAATATAACAAGGAGAATCTAGAAAACTATTGGAAAAATTATGATCAACCATTATCAAGAGAGCTATCAAGCAACTCAAGAGAAAAATTTCAGAGCTTTATTATAGAAATTCAAGATCCAAACATCATGTTAAATCCTATGTGATTTTATGTGTGTTCATTGTTTGTTAAGGCTAACCCTTTTGTAGATATCCAAGCAATTCAAGAAAGATCCAAGACCTTGAGGTTATGTGCATGACTTGAATCCTTCAAGGAAGCCATTGAAGGATGGTGAGTTACAATTATTTTTTAATTTATCATTCCTTCTTATCATTTATCTTTCCTATCATTAACATTACCATTGTGGAAGTGGAAACACTAACACGAGGTTTGACTAGGGAAAGCCTCTAAATAGAACAACCCTTCCTTTCTCTTTGAATATGTAGGTTTTAGGTTTGGAGAGGATTGAAGAAAGTTTGAATATTATTTATCCATTGTTGCATTCAAATCCCTATACCTTGACAAGACACAAAAATTGACCTATAAAATTATCTGATAGGGATCTAACAAATTTACAAGTAGAATCGAGAAAATCAAATCTAACATCAAAGGAATACAAAATAGATATGGCCTTGGGTGACATTGTGGACTCCTATTCAGACCGTCTACAATTTTTTAAGAAAAGTGCATAGAGTTCTATCTTTGTCGAAATTCGGCATTTTCATATTAGGTCACATAGTCTAATTCGATTAATCAAGTCAAATCAAATCCAATTCATATCTATCCCCCAAAAAGATGTAGATCTGGGTCTAATTGACTCACCTACAAGGTTGAAACTCAATCTAATCACCTTGTTGATTTGGATCTTAATGAAGCCCTAGAAAAAAAGGAAATGTTGATCCTAGTTTCTTTGCATTAGACTTAGGATCACCATTTTCTATGTTTGATTTTGGTGAACCTAACCTATTAACATTATATACCTTTTGAAAATTTACCTTAGATTTAGGTTTTACATTGTATTGTTTTACATTATTCACTTAGGGTTTCATTTTTGCATCATAAAAAGACATTATTTTTTATAAAAAATTGCATATTATATTGCATTATAGGTTGAAAGAGGATTAGTTTCAATCATTTTGATCAATTATACATTCAAAATTGCCATTTTTTGTTCAAACATTGTTACACATTTGCATTTGAGTTACATTGTCTTAAATTGAAAAATCTCTAGAAAAATATTCACTTGCAAACCTGTTTACATACAAAAATAGAACCCTTAGACACTCTAATCAACATTCAAACTTTTAGTTTTCAAAAACCCTATCAAGGACATAGATTCCCTTGGGTGCCTCTATCCTAATACACTTGGATCAACAAAATTTTACCTAGATCTTTGTGTTTATGTTCTCATTCTACTTCTTCTTGCATATTTCTGATTTGGAATTATTAACTACATGTATTTAGGCATCTTTCATATAGCTCAAAAAAAGGGAAAAAATTATATTGTTTAGTTTCAAAATTGCATCAAAATCATCATTTTTAGATTTTAGCATCTTAGAACTAGTCAATTATTGCATTTTAGATTTGGAAATTACATTCAAAATTGTCAAAATATTTTCAACATTGTTTCACACTTGAATTTTGAATCAGATTGTCATAAATTGAGAAAATTATAAAAATAATTCACTATCAAACCTTTTTGCAAGCAAACTTGAGATCCTTAAATAGTATAGTACACAATAAATTTTTAAATTTGCAAAAATCTATGCAGGACATAGACACCATATGGTGACTTAGTCCCCTTATAGTAAATTAGTCCTACCAAATTGAGCTCAAACTCACTATGTAGAATCTTGTCTTTGGTTTATGCTCAACTCTAGAATCAGTTTTCTAATATAAGTCATGTAACTATTTGTTGTTGGAAAAACAAGGATAGACAACTGAGAGAGGGGGGTAAATTATTTGTTACTGAATTTAAACATATTCAACCTTAAGCAACCTTTAATCTCAGATCTGATAATTAACAGTGAAAGAATAAATCAACAACACATTAGAAACACATGAACACCAATATTTTATATGTGGAAACCCTGTTAGGGGAAAACCACGGTGGATGCTAGTCCACAAGATTATAACCTGTTAGAAGTATAATGAAAAATGAATAAGGAATGCACATGCATTTAGGCACACTGCCTAGAGCTCACTACTCAAAGGGAAGGCTCACTGCCTTACATAAAATAATCAGATTAAATCCATCTAATGAGGTTGAACTGAGAAATTAGCTTCTACAAAATCTTGATGACAGTTCCGGTTAGGCACATAAACACTTCTTCAAACTTCTCTCAATCTTCTTCACACTCTAGTCTGAAATTAAATGATCTAATATTTATTCACACATCTCACATACATACACCACATACACAAACTTCAAAATGAAGAAATAATTGCTCTTATATATCCGCTACATGAATTTACATCAACAACTCTATCGGCCCAATTCATGAACAAATATCAATGTGAACTAACCTAAGTCGGTCACATAGTAATGAAGACCTAAATTAACATCCTGAAACATGACAAACAATAAAATATTAATCCACAAGGATCTACAATATGCTACCACCATCATGTCGGCCAAGAAAATACAAACTTTGAGCACACAAAGGAAAATATTCTATCACGAACACACCGATCAACGTGGATGTACCACAATGATAGAGCACAATCTAGAAACATCACTGAACATCTCAAGAATGTACACAACAACTCAATTCATCAGAATTGCAATCACATCTTCCAGAAACACTTGCTACAGTAACAAAATAACTATAGGAACACAAAACTTTAGAACTTTCTTCAATCTATATATGTACCTCTAAAAATTTTAGACAGCATACTAGATAGGATAAAAAAAAAACCATTTAATGCATGCCTTCTGACTATCAACATACAAAACTTTATATCACTCTGAATTTCTCAGCTTCACAGACTGCCTGCAACATATTTATTACAATTTTCTCAATATCCTCGACATATACAACCTTCAATCCATTAATGCTAATAGTGTTGAAATCAATGACAACCACATATCAACAACACAACCACAAAATCCAACAATATTTCCCTTTGGCATTGATGGCAACACATGATGTGAAAAAATATATACCATCAACACATCTAACTCTTCACGTGGTACTTTTCTCCTCCTTTGTTCTACACTTCTCCCCCTTAGATTGTACAACCACATATCATTTGAATCATCTGACTACTCCCCTTGAGTAGCAGCCACCATAACATCAATCTTAAATAAAATCTCATTGTAAGTGCACAGATTGATGCAAAGATTTGCATCTTAGTTTAGATTAGGAGGGGAAATCGCCCCTAAATTTCCTCTAAGAAACTCAAAATTATCCTTAGGCAACGGTTTAGTAAACATATATGCAATTTGTTCCTTAGTGGGCACATATTACAATCCAACTTCTTTACCACTCACTTTGTCTCTCAAAAAGTGATACTTGATAGATATATGTTTTGTATTTGAGTGTAGTACTAGATTCTTAGAAATGTTTATGAAACTTGAATTATCAAAAAAATAGCAATAGGCTCATCATACTCAACTATAATATCTCTCAACATCTACGTCATCCACAACACTTGAGTACAATTGTTTGCAGCAACAATATATTTTTCCTTAGTAGTAGATAAGGAAATGGAGTTCTACTTTTTACTTAACCAAGACACCAAATTCTTCCCCAAGAAGAATGTACCACCATTTGTACTTTTCCTATCATCCACATCTCCTACCCAATCTGCATCTGTAAAGGCATTCAAAGTAAGATCATTATCCTTAGGATACCAAAGACCAAAATCAACTATTCCTTTTAAGTATCTAAAAATTATATTTACTGCAATCACATGTGATTCTTTCAGATCAACTTTATATCTAGCAACCATGCACACAACATTCATGATGTCTAGTCTGGTATGAGTCAAATAAATAAATCCACCAATCATTGACCTATATCTTGTTTTATTAACATTAGGAGAATCATCACTTTGTGTTAGCTTGCATCTGGTTACCATGGGTGTACCAACTAGTTTTGAGTCTTCCATGCCAAACATTTTTAGTAACTCTCTTACATATTTGGACTGAGAGATAAAGATTCCATCATCTAACCGAGTAACTTTCAATCCTAAAAATCATTTCAGTTCTCCTATCATTGAAATTTCAAATTCACTTTTCATTTCATCAAAAAACTTAATACATAGTTCATCATCACCTTCAAAAATAATGTCATCAAAAAAGACTTCAATTATCAATTCTTTATCATGGTCCAGTTTGAAATATAGATTGTTTTCAGCAATACCTTTATTGAATCCAAGTTTCAACAAGTATTTATCCAATCTAGCATACCATTCTCTACGAGCTTGTTTGATTCCATATAGTGCTTTCTTCAATCAAAAAACCATGTCTTTTTCATCAGTCAATTGAAATCCATCCAGTTGCTCAACATAAATCTCTTCTTCTAATTCACTATTCATAAATGTTGAATTCACATCCATTTGATAGACTATAATTCTTGAAAGTAGCATAAGTAAGAAATAACCTTACAACTTCAATTCTAGCAATAGGGGCAAAGGTTTCTTCAAAATCAATACCTTTCATCTGTGAGTATCCTTTACATACCAGACTTTATTTATTTCTAACTACTTCACCTTGCTCATTCAAATTATTTTGAAAGACCCATTTGGTTCTAATCACATTTTCTTCTTGAGGTCTAGGAACAAGAATCCATGTATCATTTTTCTCTATCTGCATCAGTTCTTCCTTCATTACTTCCATCCAATAATCATCTTTACATGCTTCATTGACATTGCTAGGCTCAGTCTTTGAAATTAGGCAATATTCTTCTATAATTCTTCTTCTAGTATGCACACCTTTGTTCTTGTCTCCTATGATCTTACTTTCATAATGACTTCACTTTACATACCTTGGAATTTTGGGTTCATTCTGTGTCTACACATTCTTTCCATTCTCAGTATTATCTTGTTGGTCATCTAAATCATATCCACAATACTTGGATGATCTGACAGTGTCTTCATCAACTTTGACATTTGCACTTTCAATCATTTTCTTCAATCTTTTATTGTAACACCAATATGCATTTCTCTTAGTAGAGTAACCCAGAAAGATTCCTTCATCACTTCTAGCTTCAAACTTTCCTATATCTTCATCTCTTTTGATATAGCATCTACTTCCAAATATTTTAAAATATTTAACAGTAGGCTTATAACCAAAACACTGCTCAAATTGGGTCTTACCAGAATTACTATTGACATTCACCCGATTGATAGTATACATAACAGTGCTTACAACTTCTCTTCAATAGATATGAGGAACATTACCTTCCAACATCATAGTTTTGGAAACATCTAGAATTGTTTTTTATTTCTCTCAACAAATCTATTATGTTGTGGGGTCTGGGGAGCAGATAACTATCTTTGTATTCCATGCTCTTCACATAATGAATTGAACTCTCGGGAAGTGAATTCATCACCTCTGCCTATTCTCAAACATTTGACCTTCAAACCTGTCTCATTTTCTGCCAAAGCTTTGAAGCTTTTGAATTTATCTAATGGCTCATATTTTTCTCTTAAGAAAGAAATCCATACCATTCTAGAATAATCATCAATAAGTAACATAAAGTACCTTTCTCCTTGTAGACTTATGATTCTAGATGGACCACATAGATCAATATGTATCGAATCCAATACTCCATTAGAACGATGTTGTTTTCTCTGAAATGAGATTCTTGTCTGCTTTCCCATTTGACATTCCTTGCATATAGTTTTAGTAGGCTTCACTAACTTAGGTAGATCTTTGACCCCTTGTGTAGAGATTATTTTGATAATGTTATCAAAGTTCACATGACACACCCTTTTATGCCATAACCAGCTTACATCAACTTGAGAAATCAAACAACTTTCACTAGAAGCATTTAAGTGAAAAATATGACCTCTTGTCTTTGTACCTAAAGCAATCACATTTCTAGAGCTTCCCAGTATCCTGCACTTACCTTCTTTGAACTAAAGATTGTAACCTTTTTCAACCATTTTTCCAACACTAAAAAAATTGTGCTTCAAACCTTCAACATATAGGACATCATCAATATTACATTTACCACCGAGAGAAATAGTGCCTCTGTCACAAATCACACCAGCATTGTTATCTCCAAATCTTACAACACCACCATCATATTTTTCCAAGCTTAGAAACTTTCTTTTTTCACCAGTCATATGATGTGAGCATCCATTGCCAATCACCCACTCATCCTTCTCATCAATCCTAGCTACAAGAGATTTCTCAATATTCTGATTACTAGCTGATTCAGTGGATACCAGACCATTTTCCTTGATAGCATTGAATACCCATTCATCTTCATTTCTACTTTATTTATCAGATTCACCATCAAAAACACCTTCTTTAGCATAATAACATTTCTTTTGAAATCTAGACTTGTCAAGTTTATACTTAGAAACTCTTTCAGGACACCTTGATGCAAAATGACCTATCTTACTATAAGAGAAACATTTAATAGGAAAATTTCCTTTGTACTTACCTTGTACTTTGGCTTCTCTTTTCACAATCAGTGCTTCCAGTTCTTCTAGTTCTCTTTCTTCATCTTCAATTAGTTTCATTTCATATTCATACTTGAATTTCTTCCTAGAACTCTCTCTCGGATCATATCTATTTTGGATTTTTCCGGATACAGTAGTTTTGAATGTAGACTCTATCTTAGGAGAAGATTCACCAAATTCACTCAACTCAAAGGCAACAAGTTTTCCAATCAGCATGTCTCTTGTTACATTTTTTACTATCCTAAGCTCTTCAATAGCATGAGCTTTTATTTTGTAAGAAGTAGGCACAAATCTAAGTATTTTAGCCACAATCTCATCTTCTTCCAAGATTCCACCAGCACATCTAATGCCCATCACTAGTTCATTTACCTTTTGTGTGAAAGAAAAAATGTTTTCATCTTCACTCATATTCATGTTCTCCCACTTTCCTTTCAAAATTTGTAGCTTAGCAAATTTCACTAGTGCATCTCCTTCATAAAATGTTTCCATCTTTTTCCATATCTCATGTGCAGTCTTCAGACCTATCACATTTGTCATCTCTGAATCTGTCAAAGCACTTAGCAATTCTTCTATAGCCTTGGTATTAGTTTTTGCTTCTTTGATCTCATCAACAGTGGAGGGACCATTATGAGGAATAGTATATGCATTCTTTGTAATCCTCCAGAAAGGCTCACCAATGCACTTCAAATGACACTGCATTATGACTTTCCACAGGGAGTAGTTTGTACCATCGAATCTAGGACTATCCTTGTTGTATGATGCCATCTCGGATCACATCAATATATTAAAATTCTTCAAAGGAACTAGCTTCGATACCAATTTTGGGCAAAACAAGGATAGAAAAATGAGAGGGGGGTGAATCGGTTGTCACCAAATTTAAACTTATTCAACCTTATTCAACCTTTAATCTCAGATATAATAATTAACAATGAAAGCATAAATCAACAACACATCATAAACACATGAATGCCAATATTTTATATGTGGAAACCCTTTTAGGGGAAAAACCACAGTGGATATTAGTCCACAAGATTATACCCTATTAGACGTATAACGAAAAATGAATAAGGAATGCACATGCATTCAGGAACACTACCTAGAGCTCACTACTCAAAGGGAAGGCTCACTGCCTTACATAAAACAATTAGATTAAATCCATCTAGTGAGGTTGAACTGAGCAATTAGCTTCTACAAAAGCTTGATGATAGTTTCGGTTAGGCACAAAAACACTTCTTCACACTTCGCTCAATCTTCTTCACACTCTACTATGAAATCAAATGATCTTATTTTCATTCACACATCACGCATATATACACTGACCATACACCACACACACAAACTTAAAAATGAATAAATAATCGCTCTTATATATCTGCTACATGATTTCACATCAACAACTCTGTCGACCACAAATAAAGAATAAATTACAAGTGTTAGCCCAATTCATGAATAAATCTCAATGCACACCAAACTAAGTCAGTCACATAGTAATGAAGACCTAAATTAACATCCTTGAACATGCCAAATAATAAAATATTAATCCATAAGGATCTGCAACACACTACCACCATCATGTCAGCCAAGAACATAAAAACTTTGAGCACACAAAGGAAAATCTTCGATCATGAACACACTGATCAATACGGATGTACCACAATGATAGAGCATGATCTAGAAACATCACTGAACATCTCAGGAACATATGCAACAACTCAATTCATTGGAATTCCAATCACATCTTGTAGAAAAACCTGCTACAGTAAGAAAATATTTGTAGGAACACAAAACTTCATAACTTTCTTCAATCTTGTGTGCACCTCTGAAAATTTTAGACACTATACTAGATAGTCTCAACAAAAAAACCCTTTAATGCATGCCTTTTGACCATCAACGTACATAAATTTCCATCACTCTGACTTTTTCAGCTTCATAGACTTCTTGCAATATATTTATTACAATTTTCTCAATATCCTCAAAACATATATAGCCTTCAATCCATTAATACTAATAGTGTTGACATCAAAGACAACCACATATCAGCAACACAACCACAACATCCAACATTTTTTTTCTAAAAAAATTGCTAGATTGATCCATAGAGAATAACATCATGTTCTCATTGCAAAAATCTTGTGCTATCATAATTCATGTTCTATTGTCAGATCTTGTTAAGCATTTCAAGGAATTTTTGTTATAATCATGTCACAATGAGTTTATTTCCCCTCTTTTATTATTTTCATTGATCCCTCTACTATTATCTCACCTATGTGTAAGGTTAGCTTGGTGCAATATAATGCAATAATTGATAATCATGACAATCATATTTTTTCTTCTCCCAATATCTCACCTACTTGGGAAGAAGTTATCTTGGTGTTAGAAGATCCAATAATTGGGTGAGAATCTTGTTTGTTTCTCTCCCCCTAGCTACCCTACTTGGGAAGATATTTTTGGATAGGAAGATGAAATTATTGATACATTTATGGATTCCATAGATGAAGATGCTAAGGTAACATTAAATCCCACTTGATAGAACATTATCAACAAGAAGTTAAATCCATTGAGGTTATGAATGCACAATTTTTCTATTATATTTCCCCTAATTATTAGACCTCCTAAAAATCCTTTAATTATTGGACCTCCTAAAATTCCTCTAATTATTAGACCTCATAAACCTCATGGCCATTTCCTAAACTTTGCAAAAATAACTCACTAGTAATCATGTGTTGAAGCAACCAAGTTATCACATAAATTTTCACAAAT
The DNA here is from genome assembly GCA_007115665.2 of Sequoiadendron giganteum. Classification (NCBI taxonomy): domain Eukaryota; kingdom Viridiplantae; phylum Streptophyta; class Pinopsida; order Cupressales; family Cupressaceae; genus Sequoiadendron; species Sequoiadendron giganteum. The sequence continues at coordinate 376,386,133 of CM021106.1, forward strand.
ATAACACTAGAAATTTAATAAGCAACCAAAATAAACTCAAAGGTCTATCCCATTAACTCAACCATACCTCCCACCCACAACTAACATGCCACAATGTAGTGCTAAAGAATTTTATCTTGTTGAGAAAATTCATAACACTCTTGCTAAGATCTCTTTGTGGGATTTAATTCAAACATAACATATTTATCATGGCGTTCTTTAGAATACTTTTCAAAAAAAATGATTCCTCCTATTGTGCAACCAAATGATGCAGAAGCCTTAATTGAGGGTATGAACTCGGTTAATTTGGATATGGTATTTCATCAAAGTGAGTTATCCCCTTTTGAAATGAAAAAACAAAATGATGATTTGAAACAAAATGATGCTTTTATGATAATGGCTAGTAAATTAACAAGATTGGGATTAGGCATACCCTTATTAACAATGGTTCAGGGCTTAATATTTATAGTGTAAATATTTTGGATAAAATTGGGGTTGATAAGATTAAAATTCAACCAATGGATTTATCTATTGATGATTGTGATAATATGGGAAGATAACTAGTTGGTGTAATAACATTACCTGCCAAAGTTGGTAAGGTTGTATTGCAAACTCTCATCCATTTCATGCCTCATGATCTTTCATATAGTATTCTCTTGGGTAGACCATGTATTCATGAGATGAAAGTAGTTCCTTCAACACTTGATTGTTTAATGAAATAGAAATACAAAAATAAAGTTCACAAGATAAAAGTTGATTCCAAATATGAGATTTTTTTACAAACTGGAATAGGAATAGAGATTCCTATTAGAAAATTGATACCAATTTCAAAAGTGGATCTTTTACAAATTGAAGAAAAAGATGAGTGTCTTTCATCTATGACAAAATTGTTAGATGATGAGTGGGGATTGTTATATTTTCCACCTACATTCATGGGTATATACAAGATTACATAATCAAAATTAAAAAGAAAAAGAATTTGTAATGATATCAACACAATCTACCACTGAATCATCAACAATATCCACAAATTCTAGAAAAGAGGAAATAAAAAATTATACATCTACATATGATTAAAGTGATTATGAAAAAAAATCTTTGAAAAAATGGAAGCCATTAATGGAATAGATTATGAACTATTGAAACAATTTGGATATAATGGAAAATTATGTGGTGTAAAAGAACAAGGTATTTGTGTCCCCATAGAGCCTAACACACAAGAAACAACAAGAGGTCTTGGTTATTGTCCTTCAAAGTTAACTAATAATCAAAATGACCTTCACTTAATCATACAAGAGACAAATAACATTAGTGGCTACTCTTTTCCATGTGGTATTTGTAGTATCATAACATACTCACTACCATGCATGGGAGTATAAACTAGGATTTTTTCAATCATATTTCATATCACAAGGAGCAGTGCACCACCATTCATTTTTGTCTCATCTTTGTCCCTACACTTGGGGGGTAATGGGTTAGGTATCCTTGTGTTAGTTACATTCCTTGTAGCAAGGGATCCCTTTGTATCTCCTTAAAATTTTAGTGTAGCAAGTACACTAATATTTTAAGGGGGGCATATGGTCCCTCGATTATTGTTTGCATAAGGAAAGGTCATTTTTTATTAATGATAGCATATATCTCTTAGTAAGTGTGAGCTGGGCAATAAAAGTGTGGCCTTTTCAATCTATGTTAGTGTCTCTTTAGTGGTTATATTGGGCTTGATATCCCCTAAGAGTGTGACCTTTCTTGGCATATGACATTCCCCTTTGTGGTAATGCTATGGTTAGTATTCCCTAAGGTGTGATTTAATATTCCATAGCTTGTCCTCTCTTGGTGGTGATTTTATGTGCGATATTCCCTAAGGTGTGACCTTTCATGTATTGAGCAAAGCCCCTTTATTATTTTTGAAATCACCTTTTGTGGTGGTTTTGTTACAACACCCCTTGAGGTTTTGGCTTTATCTTGCTATCGTTTATGCAACTCCTTAGGAAATTTTGTGTACCTTATTAGGTGAGTTTAGAATTATTTCTTCACTTTGTTCACATACATTAGACTTAGTGGTGCATTGATATTAACAATTATTTTCTTCACTTTTTTCATGCACATTGAACTTAGTGTTGTGTTGGCATAACATCTTGATCATTTTGTGGCACCTTATCAAGGTTATCAGGGAGTATAACTCTTCGTATGGTTGTTAATGGGTACACACCTAGTGAATATTGGACTTCACTAGACCTTGTGTGTTTTTCATTTTTCTACATTAACTTGGGGTCTCACCTAGTGAATATCAAACTTCACTAGCTTATGTTGCCTTTGGTTTGTGATTCACCTAGAAAATATCAAACTTTAATATTGTGTGAGTCATGAATACCTTAACATGGTTGCTGAGCATAACATACCTTTCTTGACAATAGAGCTATTTTTTTATGGGTGTTTAGAATAATTCAACTTGCTAGCCTTGTGGAACCCATCAAATTACATGGAAAACTAGCATAACACAACTTTCTAGCCAATAGATCCATGTGGCTTATGAGTGATTTGGCATAACACAACTTCCTAATCCTCATGGGAGCATTCCTTTATTCAATGGATGATGTTTGGCATTGAAAATTTAAGATTGAGGTCTCTTTGCTTTACTGACTTGAATCCTTTTAGTACTAACCTTTTGTTTTGTGTGTGTCTTTTATATGTTTTCTTCATATTTGTATTGTGTTTTTGTTTATTTTTTGTCATCTATATTTCATGTTATGTCATGTGTTTTTTGCAAATACCTAAAATTGTCCTAGCCTGTGAACTAACATTTTTACACTAATTATCATCTTTCCCCTAATGGTTAAATAATACTTCATTATTTAATTATTACCAAATGTCATATTCTATTATTAATTAGTTGAATTTGTGTTATTTAATTAATTCATTTTAATTTACCCTTACTAATTAAATAAATCATATTTATTTAATTATATCTTAATTCCCATTTATCCATTTAATTAAATAATATTTAGTTGATTTCCATTTTCATCTCTTCACTCAACCCTTCATTCCCTCATCGGTCAACTGAGTCTTCAAATTGGAAACATCTAATATTCATCATAATTAAATAAATCTTTTATTTAACTAATTAAATAATTCCTAAATTCTTCTATAATTAAATGAACATTTTTATTTATTTAATTAACCATGTGGGTGCAAATAAATAAATTTTATTTATTTATTGAACTTACCTTCTTTCTTCAATCTTTCCAACTTTTTCTCTTTAGTTATCTTTTCTTCATTTTGGAATCTAAATCTTTTCTAAATCTTTGACTTTCCTCCATCTTGGAAAAATATTGAATGAACAAAGCATGAAATTAGAAACTTCATGTGCACTATTATTCACCATTTTAATTAGACAATTCAATATTATTTCTTCTTCAATTAAAATGGTAACTTTTCCATTCTTTCTCATAATCTCATCTATTCATTTTTCCTTTCAATCTTGATTGTTGCTTTTCTAACAAATATTATATTAAATCAACATTATTTCTCCATTTTGAGGCTAAACACGAAACTTCATTTTTTTCTATCATGACGATTGTATCATATTCTTGAGCTTGAAGTGAAGAAGAACACACTTAAACTAAGAGAAAATAAAATAAAGAAGAACAATGGAGGTAATTCAAGACAGGATGACAAAGGTAGAAGTATCATGGGTTTGAATCTTATTTTTCATTACATTGCTTGTTCTTTATTTAATAATTTGGAAATATATTTTAGCATTGGATTGTAGATTTGTGGTTACTATGTTAACTCATTGCTTCTATGATGTTAAACTTCATTTTTCCATGTTACATTTTGTGAATCTAACATGAAATCTTCTAAGTGTTTTTTAAGGAATTTTGTAGGTTACTAAATTTTACAAAACAATTTATGGGTTTTGTAGATTTCAATATTCCCTTTTCTAGAACATTTCATGGTTTTTAATTTTATGTAGAATTAAGAAAATTATCACAATTTTAGTTTTGCTTCTTTTTTAAATTCATGTAGAAATTTTTTTTTGTGTTAGTAATCTCATTGTTTGCAACTTGTGGCAATTTATAGGATTAGTTTAAACATTTCGTTTGGGATTTAAAAAGTACCAAAAAACTTACTTTTAATTTTTGGTACATAAAAATAGACATGCATATTTACACATTCCATTTTTGGCTTTAAAATGAATTAACAAACTCACATTTAATTTTTGGTGCCTAAAATGAACAAGACAACTATCACATTTTTCTATTTGGGTTAAAATTAACATTGTGCATGAACATGCCACCCTTTTTGGGGGGATCTAAAAACAACAACTTGCACACTTTGTTTTGGTGCTTAAAATTAACAAGTGTCTTTTGTGTCTTGTGCACTTGCATGTTGTGTTAAATCCCAAATTGGTGTGTGTGTATCCTCTCCCCTTGTGCTTCATGTGATCTTGGGTGTAAGAGACACACATAGAAATCTCTTTTTCTTTTAGTAGGAGGATTTCATTTGAGACACATCTTAACAAAGAACTCAAGGGGTTGACCTCAAAGAACGTTTCCTAGTAGGCTATATCAAAGGGGTGAAAGTGAGAGTTAGTAACTCTATCTCATGAAGTATACCACATATTTCAATTCTAATGTGGGTGTATAGACCACATGTGGTTTCATTAGAGGATTTAGTATCTCATGTCTGATGTTATACCATTGGTGTTGATGGAAATCCCCCACTAGAAACCTATTTATCTATTTATTTTAGAGCCTAAGACCTATTTTGGTTGTCTACTATTATTGGTGCATCAGGATAGCATCATCCTGATAATTTAATTACCATGTTTGGTTCTTGGTTGAGGTGTAATGGTTCCTTATTTGGAGTTACTCCTTTCAAGGCAAGAGGTGTCAAGGTAGTACATGACCTTGCATACTCTAGCTTTACCCACTCCTCATTCACAGATTAAATCACTATTTCAAGAGTTAGGTAGGACCACATTGATAGAGAAACTCTATTACTACTAAAATAGGTTGTGCTTTTTTTTATTGTTTTTAAACCAAGGCTTGGGGAGCTTTGTAGAAGAAAAATTGCAAACAAACTTACCATGAGATCCAAATCTTTTGATACCAAAATCAATGTGCTAAAATCTACTGATCACTTTGTAAAATGACTATTTTTGTGTCTTCAATCATTGAATCATACTTAAAAATTGAAAAATAAGAAGATTAGGATCCATAGATATTTTTGTGTGTGCTTAAACTACCGCACGACAATCATCAACATGTGTGCCACAACTAGGCATCTGTGTTGTAGAGACAGTGCAATACATCCAATGGCTAGTGCAATACAGTTGTTCGATATTACATTGCATCTCTCTCAGTCATTTTTTTGCCTTAGATAAAAAAATTGAAACCAATACATTTGTTGGCCTCCTATAATGATTTTAACAACTAAGCCTTTACAGTTGTGATTCAAAGATTGGACATCTAACCTAAATAGCTATCTCAATCATCATGAAGGTGAATTTAAATTGTCAACCCAAGGACGTAAAATTGAAATGGGTTAGCATTGTATGTGCATTAGGAATCCAAAGTAGCCACATTCATCCTACAACTTAAGAGAGGTGCAATACTAAAATCAAATTGCCTTGAAGGAAATAAAATAAATTTTGAACAATAACCAATAACTAGACCAAACTGAAATGCTTAATAGAATGAAAATTTGAGCGAACAAATAGGAAACTACTTTGTCTACCTTGGCTGAAAAAACAATCACATAAGGGAATTCTAGTGGTTGTAGGAACATTCAGTGCTAGATTCTTAACTGATTACTGAACAAAAAATAAAAACTAAACTAAACTAAGATACGGGATGGAATACTCACCAAGTGGGCCACCTTGGATAAGTATTCCCTAAAACTAAGATAGACTCAGATGCATGAGCTTATAACTTCATTTTATTCAATATAAAAACATGAGTACAATCAACATAGTTATATTACCAAAAACTAAGAATACGAGTACATCAATAAATTGAAATTCTTTGATTGGGAAAAAGAAAGAGAGAGAGAGCTCGAAGGAACATCATAGTCTTATTTATCTAGCCACCTAGCAAGGCAATCGACTTTGACAGAACCAGAGGATGACACTTAGGGAAAACATGGAAAAGAGTAGAGGCAACTACACATGCATAGAACCTATTAGGCATGATTATCTTAATGCGAATCTGGCACAACAATAATGCCAGTGCATGTTCAACAATTTTTAAGACCATTATAAGGTGGTTAAAATCTGATGTGCATGAGGAATCTCCAATTGCTAAGAGTCTTCTGCATTAAATGACCACCTTGTTGACTCATATGGCACATGTCTACCTGGTGGGATCTTCCTAAATTACAGGCCTCAAATTATCTACATGATAACATTAGCATGCACACCAACTACATATCCATAATCATCTTAAAGAGACATTCATTAACCACATGCAAAATTAACACAGACAGTCCATATAGCATGATAATATCATTTCAAAGCTTATGTACATAAATTCATGTCCAAGGTCTATGGTTTTAAGGAAATATTATGAAAGATTAGCTCTCAAGCATCAAAGTCTTATGTTACTATAGGAAATGGACAACAACCCTATCAATAATTAGACCATAAACTAGATTCGTCATTTCCCACCCAACCTATTGTCTTGCTGGTCCTCCAACAGGGGAAGAGTTATGTGTTTGTTTGGTCAATTCCCTGAAGTTGGCAACTACAAGCCATCCCACATCGGTTTATATCATGTCTGAGTTAGCATCCCAATAGAATCCTTGCTGTTTGTCCAACCTGCTCCATCTCTGTCTCTCATCAACTATGTCATACCTATAATATCTAAAGTTTGGCACCGGCCACAGTAGGATAGGTGGATGGAAAATTAGTGGAATCCATAATTGTCCTTTTGTTCTTCCAATCTTCATATATCTTTCAGCCCTCTTAAGTGCTGCAACATAGTTGTGCATGGAGTGGGGTTCAACTTGCTTCAAATTGTCAGTTAAGTTATTCCATCTCTATAATAGATATCCCATCACACATTCTCCTATGGTTCTTGCCATCTCCTCATATGCTTTATGAACTACCCCTCTCTCAGGCAGGATCCTGCAACTATCTTGGTCAGTTAGAATTTTGTGCCAATCATTAAAAATATCTCTTGGATGTCTAGATTCAGCCCTAATGGGCAGGGGAATGTTGGATTCAACTTTCTTTTAAGTCCTGTACTGCTTTCCCCAACTTACTTCATTTTGTATCCAGGACATGAATGCCATTAATTAGACATCCCCAACATATAACAGTGGATTCCACTCATTGTCTTTGGTCACAACATAATTTATGTAAATTAAATTCGCACAAAAAATTTTTTATCTCAGAGGGAGCAATCTGGAAAGCACTAAAAAATTCAGTAGGGGTTTCAATTGAGGGGTTCAAACCTTAAATAATCTTTGCAAACTTGAAAGAAATATGCTTCTCTTTTAAATACAGGGAATATACCCTCAGAGGAGCTCTACATTCTAATATCTACAACATTAAAGTTGTCATGTCATCCACTTTCTTCAAAATAGAAATTTATGCATTCTTATCTTCAATCTCCTCTTCTTTTTGTTCAATTTCCTTCTTCAGCCTATGTTTTTCTACTTTCCATTCTTCTTCTCTTCTTTATATTTTCTTCCACAAGTTCAAAACTACTATGCTCACTGAAAAAATCAGAGGGCCTATGTACTCCTACCATAATTTTACCTATCACTTGTGCTTTCTCTTGGTAGAGTACCAATCATAGGGCTTCTGCTTTCTCAGCCAATTCTAGCTGCAGGGGATCCATTCATAGTTCTCTCATTTCAATTTTCAAGGCCTCTTGTTACTATTCTTGCTCATGCTGCAGGAACTCTTGTTGCAGGAGTTCCTAATTTTCCTTGCATGCCTAGTTTTCAACTTGCTCTATAATATCCACAAGATCAGCCAATGTTAAATTTATTGCTTCTTCGAACACATTATTTTCTTCAACATTTACCTACTCCATTGGATCTTTTGTATCCTCCTATGGTGGATTTCCAATTTTAGGGCTTCCCTCGGGAGATAACCTAATGGCTGGCCTAGCTAACTTTGATGTTTTGGGAGGGTTTCTTCATCTTTCCTTTGTTGCAAGAAGAACAATGTCAGCCTTCTATTTCCTGGAGCTTGGCACCTCTTTTTCTATCATTTTATTTTTAGCTTTTCCTTCCTTTAGTTATGCCTTCTTCTTATGTGTCCTAGTTTTAATTAATGTGCCAAGAGGGACATCATCATCATAATCAGGAGATGAACTCTCTTTATCAGAATGCTCTACCTCATAAGAACTAATCTCAATAACTTGGGTGGTTGCAGGAGGGTTTCCACTAGGGCTTGTGTCAAAATTTGAGGTACGAGAAGTGGCCCCAACATTGCTCCTTCTCCTCCCAACCCTAGGTTGCAAATGCTTTGGTCTAATTTGATCAATTCTTAAAAATTCTTCCAAAGAAATATTGGACACATAATGCAGATATTTTTCAACTAATAATTTGATTAGACAATGGTGGGAAATAGAATTATCCCCACCTTTCTGAGTTTCTTCTACCATCATCGAAAGAAGGTGGTACAACATGTTGGGCACATTCGTTATCCTTTTATGCCTCATGTGGTTCAGGAGCTTAAAATGCACTAAATGTAAATTTGACTGATGAACTTCACAAGTGATATACTTGACAACATAGAATACGACATGCTTCCAAAGCTTGGGTAGAGAAGTCCTCTTTTCTCATTGTTTGTCTATGCTCAATGGAGGGTCATTAGGTTCTATAAATTCAGCCCTAGCTGACCTAGTATCCTTGGTAGCAGGGTAGTTTTTTCCGTCGGTTGGTAACCCTATAACTACTGCAATTATTTCCTTCATAGTTGTGACTTCCAACCCTTTTACTATGGCCCTTCCTTTAGACAATGTCTAGGCGAATTCTAATGCAACACCTTCATCGAAATCATCTAGCTTTAAGAAATAGTCTAGCCATCCACAATTTCTAAATTCAGCCAGGAAAGTAGCATCCTATAGTAACACATCATGAACTGTGGGTTCATTTCGAATCAACCAACCTCCCATTTCCTACAATGAAATAGTTACTCTATAAATATTTTCTTCCTACAGTTCTTGGCTAGAAACCAAACTTCTTCTTCCTCCAACTTTGCTAAATTCCAATGCTGGTGTCGTTTGAATTTTTCCTTTTGGCTTAGGATTATGACAAGAACATTTAAAGCAAGAAAGGAGTAATAAATGTAGGCTATGATTAAGGAAAATGGTGGTGAAGGATTTGCATTTCACACATATGATTCGTCATCTCAAAATTCAAATTGGCTTAATGAATTAAATCTTGTTGATGTGAATTAGTACATACAGACATAGGACACGACATTGAAATGTTCCCCCCCAACCTAAATTTGCACATGTATCCTCACATGTGAGGTGAAAGGATGATTTGACAGGGGAAAGAAATGTTGACATGCTATAGCGAACACCCATATTAATTTACAACAATTGAATAAATGCACTAGAAGACAATTAAGATATAACAATTAATGTGCACGTACCTGAATTCATGGAAGATTTATTGCAAAAATCATGGAGAAAGTATCGTTCATTTCCAACAAATCAGTTGAGAAATTAATGAAAGCGGAGTGGAATGAGGTGGAGTGAAATGAGATGAAGTGAAATGATGGTGGTGAGGTGTATGAGAGAGAAAGGTGGAATGAATGGGTGGATAGGTGAAGAAGATGACCCCCACAAAGTGGGAATATTTATTATGAGAGGTGGCATACCTTAATTAGCTGGAAGAAGGGACACTACGTCCACTTCTTTCAACTATAGGAAGTTTGGGTGTTGCATGTTGAGTGAATTTTTGTAGTAACTCTTCCTTAGAATTTGGCTTGTGATACAATCTCAGGCGATGACCATTCACTAGCAACTTAAACCTGACAGGGTCAATGGTAGTAAGTTGAACAACTCCATTGGAAAATACTTCAGCCACCTCATAAGGTTTGAGCTACCTTGTCTATAATTTTCCTACATTGTCCTGATATCTTGAGTCATAGAGCAGTGCCCAATCTCCAGGCTGAAATTTATTATCCTTGATGAATTTATCATGTCATCTTATTCACTGATTCTTCATTACCTCTGTGTGATGGAAGGTTGCCTTCCTCATCTCATCCAAAGCATGAAGGTGTATGATTCTATCACTTTGTGCTTTAGAAATATCCATCCCCAATTCTACTATAGTTCTAAGAGTCTTATGCTCAAATTCAATGGGCATCATGGCTGACTTTCCATACAACAACTCAAATGGATTGAATCCTGTAGTTGTTTTCCAGGTGGTTTTGTAAGCCCAAACAACTTCTAGTAGCCTGCTTGCCCAATCCCTTTTATGGATAGCTAATTTTTTGGTCAAAATGGCTTCAATTTCTCTATTAGTCACCTCAACTTGGCCATTGTTCTGGGGGTGATAAGGAGTAGACTTCCTATGCCTAATTTTGTACTCATTGACCAATGTTGTAACAAGGATTGAAGTGAATTGAGTCCCTTGATTAGTCACTATCTCTCTTGGAACCCCATACCATGTGAAAATTTCCTCATACAAAAATTATGCAACCTTATTATCTCTTGCATGCTTCATGACCTTAACTTCTACCCATTTAGGTACATAATTAGTGCATACTAAAATATAGGATTTACCTTTTGATTGAGGATAAATGGGTCCTACAAAATCCATTCCCCACTTATCAAATGGATTGATTACGACCTGGGAACAAAGTGGCATCTCATCAGATTTTGTTGGTTGGCCCATCCTTTGACATCCATCACACTTCCTTGTATAGCTCTATTCATCCTTGTGAAGTGTTGGCCAGTAATATCATGTGTTAAAAATCTTCATTGCTATCCTCTTGGCTGCAAAATGTCATCCGCAGGGTTCATTGTGACATGCATGCAAAATATCAAATGTCTCACCTTCCCTCACACATCTCCTCATGACCTGGCCAGGTCCATTATAGAACAAACATCCAACAATCCATGAGAAAGAAAAATATTTTTCAATCAGCAATCTCCTTTCTTTTGGAGAGAAGTGAGGAGGGACTCTCCCTGTGACCATAAATTTAGCTATGTCAACATACTAGGGTGTCTACACACTGATGGAAAATAATTTCTCATCAGGGAAAGAATCATCTATGAATTGTTTTTCCTCTTATGTGGTTAGTATTGAAATAAAATCTGCAACAACATTGGCTTTCCCTGGTTTATCCATAATGGTTATATCAAACTCCTACATCAACAACAACCATCTTGCTAGCCTTCTTGAACTCAGAGGTTTTTTCATAAGGTATCTAATGGCTGCATGATCGGTGTGCACAAATATTTGGTAGCCTATTATGTAATGTCTAAATTTATTTAAGGCATAGATAATTGCTAACATTTCTTTTTCTATCAATATATAGTTGAATTCAGCTCCTTGCAGATTTTTGTTGACAAAGTAAATGGCATTTTCAATAGCTCCTTATTTTTGTCCTAAGACTACTCCTATAGCATATTCTGATGCATCTATATGGATGTAAAAATGAATCTCCCAATTAGGTCCTTTGAGTATAGGAACAAGAGTTAGAGCTACTTTCAAGTCAGAAAATGCCTTGTCATAGCCTTTTATCCATTGGAACTCAACATCTTTAGTTAGGAGATTATATAATGGTGATGCCATTTTGCATAAGTCCTTGATGAACCTCCTATAATAACCTACATGTCCTAGGAAAATCCTGACATCTTTTTGTTTTGCAAGAATAGGTAGATTGGTAATTACCTCAATCTTTGTTGGATCTACTTGAATTCCTTTGTGAGAGATGTAGTGGCCAAGAACTACACCTTCCTACATCATCATGAATCACTTCTCACTATTTAAAGATGGATTGTGGTCTTCAAATATTTGTAGGACTCTCTTAATATTCTCCAATGCTTTATTAAAATCAACACCATAAGTAGTGAAATCGTCTATATAAATTTCCATGCAATCATGAGAGATTTTTGAAAATATGTTGATGACTACCCTCTGAAAAGTTTCTAGTGCATTGCATAATCCAAATAGAAGTACTGAGGATCTATAGGTTCCCCATGGAAAGGTAAAGGTGGTAGTCTCCTAGTCCTCAGGTGTAATTGGGATCTGATTATAGCCACTGAATCCATCAAGAAAATATAAGTACCACTTCCCTAAAAGTGAGTCCAGAACTTGATCTATGAATGGTAAGGGAAAATGGTCCTTTTTGGTGGTAGAGTTGAGTTCCTTGTAATCAATATAAAATCGCCACTTCCCTAATTTTTGGGGCACAATAACCAATGGGGACACCCACTGGCTATCTGAAATGGGGTAGATAAATCCTGAATCTAGAATTTTTTGCAGTTCCCCTTTTACTATCTCTCTTAATGCAGGATTAATTCTTCTTTGTGGTTGCCTTACTGGTGTACAATCATCTCTTGTATATCCTATGATTTCAAAGTTTAGGATCCAATCCCTTCATATTATGATAGTCCCATGCAAATTCATTTTGGTGGGCCCTTAGCAATTTTTCCAATGATAGCTATTGTTCTTCACTCAATTTACTGTTGATATTTAGATATTTCCCTTCTAACACTTGCACTTGTGTAGTTAACTCAACCATATCTACTTCACTAATGCTTTTTACCTTGAGTTCATGTGGAAATAATGCATGAAACATACTTGTTTCTATAGGAAATACATTTGCAGAACAAGCAGTTGCAAGAAGAGTGGCTGCAGGAAGAGCAACTATAGGAAGAGCAGTTGCAGGAAGAGCGGGCATGAGTGTTTTCACTATAGCAGTAGAATCAAATACATGAGATTATGATGCCTCCTCTACCTCATAATGGGTCTGAATGATTCAAGACAATACTTCATCTTCATCCTGAAGCTATAGGTCATGTGCAGGATCATCATGGAAAAAATAGGTCCTTAAGTGGCAATGAAAATTCAGAAAATCAGAGTTGGGCAACTTGACATAAAAATTTGAATAAGTTATCTATATTATTTCAAAAATATGTAAGAATAGAATCTATGGAAAATTGAATGTAGTTTCTAAACTACTAGGTTAATTTTTGTAAAAAAAAGTCTATTTGTTGAAAATTTGAAATTTCAATGCAGTAGTACTAAAATTTCAGGGAAAAACTAAAAAGTAGGTGTCTGTCTGACCACCCTAACCATAATAAAATCTTATTATTTTTTTATTAAATTTTAGATATAAGTAGAGGACTCATGTTCGGATGTGATGCATATTTTTTTGTAATTTATTTTCAAATAAATAATTAATTATGATTTTTTTATAAATTTTTTAAAATATAAAAAACTTGTATGTCTGACCACTTAGCTTGGTCAAAACTTAATGAATTTTTTAATTTATTTTTAATCCTATAATATGCAAAGCATAGAATGTGACACATGTTTTGGATTCAAAAAATGTGATACCGTTTGAAAGCTATAGATTTTTTTCTATTAGACTATCAATTAGGACTTTAGTCGTAATTCTAATAAAAAATAAATAATAATTATTTATTAGATTCTAAGTAAAATATAATTTATATTGGTAGAAAGCTAAGAAGCTCCTTTACAAACCCTTTTTGTTTCATCAATTTTAGGTAAAATACAAGTCGTCAACCACATGGGCGAAGTCTGGAAAAACAAGGTAAGTTGTTAAACACGTTTTATGTGTTGACTTTTAGGATTGGCAGGTCCGAACCAAATCTCAAGCCTAATACCAAGGCATTAAATTTTGTGTCAGAATATCGGATATCGGATTCAAATCGGATGTCTGATTCAAATCCGATATCGTATTTGAATTCGATATATGATATCTTTTAGATCAGTTTTAAAACAATTTTTAATATATTATTTAAAAATGCAATTAAGTTTATAATTTAATATATATAATATCTAATACAGTTTATAATATAATATATTTAATATACAATTTATGGTAATCTCTTACCGAATTATGTATTTAATATATAATATATTATTAAATGTACAATATTTAAAAATTATTTCAATATTTTAGTTAATCTATAAATATTTTAATATTATTTCAATATTTTAGTTAATCCAT
>CM021106.1:376400387-376413821 GCA_007115665.2 Sequoiadendron giganteum
ATGAATACAATACTAATATGAATTTTAATCTATGTTTTTGGGTTTTTTAATGAAATTTGGGATGAATGCAAAGACCTTTTTGAAAGTTTTGACTTTGGATCCTAGAATGTGACTACCTTGAAAATTTTCTCAATTTTAATACTTAATGTGACCAAGTGAAAAATCATTAAACCTCAAAGTGATGATGATGGTGGTTTTGACAAAAAAATATTCCACAACTAGACTTATGAGTTGGGTTCCAAATTTTGTTTGGTGAGAGTGAATTTGTAAAAGGAAGAGGTTTTTGATGATTTTCCTAAATGGCGACCCTAAATTTTGACCTTATGAATTTATTTTTGGTTTCCACACTTTTGGATTTTCAAGTCAAATTTTTTTGAAGGACTTATGATGATGAACCTAGAATGACACTAAAATGATACTACGTTTAACCTAGGAAATCTAAAGATGCTAAAAAAATGCAATAAATAATGAATGTTGATGAGTCTAGTTTATGGTCTAATTATTGATAGGGTTTTTTTCCATTTCCTACAGTGACATAAGAATTTTATGCTGGAGAGTTGATCTTTCATAATATTTCCTTAAAACCATAGACCTTGGACATGAATTTATTTAATATGCTTTCAAATGATATTAACATGCTATATGGAGTGTTTGTGTTAATTTTGCATGTGGTTAATGAATGTTGCTTTAAGATGATTATGAATATGAAGTTGTTGTGCATGCTAACATTGTCATGCAGATAATTTGAGGCCTACAATTTAGGAAGATCCTGCCAGCTGGACGTGTGCCATATCGGTCAACAAGGTGGTCATTTAATGGAGAAGACTCTTGGTGGCTAGAGATTCCTCATGCATATGAAGTTGTTGTGCATGCTAAAGTTGTCATGCAAATAATTTGAGGCCTACGATTCAGGAAGATCCTGCTAGCTGGACGTGTGCCATATCGGTCAACAAGGTGGTCATTTAATGGAGAAGACTCTTGGTGGCTAGAGATTCCTCATGCACATCGGATTGTAACTACCTTATAATGGTCTTAAATGATATTGAGCATGCATTGGAGTTACTGTTGTGCCAGATTTGCATTAAGGTGATCGTGCCTAATAGGTTATGTGCATGCGTAGCCACCTTTGCTCCTTTCCGTGTTTTCCCTAAGTGGCATCCTCTGGTTTTGTTGGAGTTCACTGCCTTGCTAGGTGGTTAGATAAATAATTCTTTGATTTTTCTTCGAGCTCTCTCTCTCTTTTTCCCAGTTGAATAATGTTAATTTACTGATGTACTTGTGCTATTAGTTTTCAATAATACAACTATGTTGATTGTACTCATGTTTTTCTACTGAATAAAATGAAGTTATAAGTTTGTGCATCTGAGACTATCTTAGTTTTAGGGAATACTTATCCAAGGGGGTCCAATTGGTGAGTATTTCATCCCATACCTTAGTTTAGTTTAGTTGTTATTTTATGTTTAGTAATTAGTTAAGAATCTGGCAATGACTATTCCTATAGCCACTAGAATTCCATTATGTGACTGTTCTTGCAAGCAAGACAGAAAAAATCGTTTCTTGTTTGTTCGCTTAGATTTTCATTTCTGTTATGTATTTCAATTTGGTTTAGTTATTGTTTTATTGTTCAACATTTATGTTATTTAATTCCGGGCAATTTACTTCCAGTATTTCACCTCTCTTAATGTATAAGATGAATGTGGCTACTTTGGATTCCTAGTGCACATACAATGTTGAACCATTTCAAGTTTACATCCATGGGTTGATAATTTAAATGCACCTTCATGATGATTCAGATAGTTGTTCAGGTTAGATTTCCAATCTCTGAATCACAACTCTAAAGGATTAGTTGATAAAATTATTATAGGAGGCCAAGATTTTTGGCGTCGTTGTCAAGGATGGTGTCAAACTAGGAAGCTCTTTTGATTCATTGATAGTTTTTCTTGTTGTAGTATCTCTGGAAGTTTTTTTTAGTATACCCCCTATTCTTTTGTCAATATTTTGTGTGAGCTGGTTGATAGTGAGTTGATACCGTATGCATAGAGAAATAAGAAGAGATGCGTGTGGGAGATTCCTTCCTAACAATACTGATCTATTCTAGATAGTTGAGTATCAAAACCTTCCTAGAGATGAAGAAGAAGAATAGACACACCTTTTTTTGATACATTTTCAGATCTGACTAGTTCTAAAGCTTCCTCTGAAGATCAAAATCAGATTGAGAACCCCCTTTCTTTGTAATTTCATCAAGCAAGAATGCGTGATGCAAATGGAAATAAAGCTAACCAACCATATTTTTCTTTCCCCATTGCTCATCAGAATGAAGTAGACAACCTAAAAAATATCCCTACTTCAGCTCTTCCTAAGTTCTATGGACTTGTCACAAAAGATCTTGATAAATTCTTGTTTGATTTTGATAGACTCTGCAAAAGTTATGACTATACCACTAATTCCCATAGGCTTAAGCTATTCCCTACCACCTTGAAGGAAGTTGCATTAAGATGGTTCATGAGCCTAGGCGGAGATACTATGGAGACTTGGGAGGACATGAAGACAAATTTCCTTGAGAAATACAAAGAGTATTGCAAGGGTAGTGACATGAGGGGAGATGACATTTTTAGGATGCAACAAAAGGAAGATGAAAACCTAGAGGATTACGTTTCAAGGTTTGTTTTTTTCCTACAAAATATCCACATCATAAACTCAATCAAGAATCACAAAAGCTGCTTTTCTTGAGAGGAATTAATGACATTTGCGCTGATGCCTTGGACCTGATGGGAGGAGGAGATATCACCCAAGTTCCTTGGGAGGATATCAATAATATATGTTAGAATTATTCTAGGGAAACCTCAAAGAAAGGGAGAGCTTACCAATCCTCTACTGGTAAGTCATCCACCAATGGAGTTTCAAGGATGGAGATTACTCTTATTGGCATATTTCAAGCAAGACATCATTAAAAATATGGCTACTCAACTGGATTCACTTTAGGCCAAGAAGAAACAAGAGGAGACAAAGGCAATGTTGGTAGAATATTACCCTCATTGTAGAAAAAAGGACTTTAGATGTAAGATGATAACTAATATTGATAGCAAGCAGATGACACCCGAGTTCAGTCCAATCTAGGGTGAATATGATCAAGTCTACTATTTTGCACAAAGGAGGCCATGGGCTCCAAGATATGGTATGCCACCAAATCCACTATATTTTGTTGGGCCATATTTCAATTCTTGTTCATCTAGTAATCAATGGAAACCCCCATATCCATCCAATTATGGAGGATATCCACCACATCCTTGAAGTAACCCTCCAAATGCTTGGCCCAATCACCAAAAATATCCACCCTAGTGGGTAGCAACCTCAAGGAAACTGGCATTAGATTCAAGGAAATTGGCAGCCACCTCGAGGAAATTGGAAGCAAACATCTCAGTGGAGGGGAGGACAACAATGGCCAAGCCAGACAACCAATTATATACAACTACCTTCTTAGCCCCAACAACCTGCTATAATGCTTCCTCCTACTAATCCAAGTTTAAATGTGCCTAAACCTACTCAGCTACCATCCCAACCCACACCTAACCCAAATAATAAACTGTACCAACAACCAGTATACTCTGCTGATCCACATCAATTCCCTGCATATGATATGAGTGCAAGTGACATTCGTTTGCGTTCAAGAACCGCTTCTCTAGATCCTTCCACAACTATTATAATTGAGTTTCCTATGGAAGAGGAGGATCCTTTGAATTTCCTTGTTCATCCAAGTGCACCTAAAAATCCTGAAATAGTCCCAACCAAGTAGACTGATCATGAACCACCATTTCCCTAGAGGTTGGAAACTATGAAACAAAAGGAAGAAAAAGAGGACACAACTTATGACATTCTAGATCAGTTGAAGCATATATGTGTCCAAATACCTCTATTTCAGGCCATAAAATATGTTTGCATATATGACAAAGCAATCAAGGAAGCATGCCTTAAGAAGCTAGGTAGGAAGAAGAAAGACCCCACTATAGTTCATGTGGTGGGACAACTTGCTGAAATATTTAGACTCTTGGGAATACCCAGCCAATTTTATGATTCTTTCTCCTAAAGCCACACTAGGTGGGTACCCCATTATTCTTGGAAGACCATGGTTAGAAATAACAAATTCTTATATTGTATGTAGAATAGGAGATATGAACATTTCTGATGGAAAGAGCACCAAAAATATTGTTCTCTTCCCTCCCACTCAACCATCCCATGATAAGGATAATCCAGTATGGCCACATGTTGGTGAAGAGGCTGATGAAGTTAATTATGTGGCATAGCTTATGATGTTACATAAAAGTACCTTCCTATAGGGTACGTGCAGGATCATGATGGGCCAAAAAGTGGCAATGAGAAAAAATCACGTTTTGGATCAGCTCAAAAATGCCGAAATGCCGAGTTCACCTTTCTAGGTTTAGCTGTTAGTACATTTACCCGAACCAAAAACCAAACCTAGTTTCCAAAAATCGGATATCTGATTTCTGGAAACTATATATAAAAAAAGCAGCCGACTGTTTAACTTCATTTCTCACAGTTTGACGCAGGCGCAAAAGGAAAAAACCCAAATATGATATCCGCTTTGATCAGATATCCGATTTCAAAGGTATGTATTTGGTTTTTTCAATATTGTAATCGATTTTTGAAGTAGATTCTCTTATGTTTAAGTAGATTTTATTAAAAAAAAATCAAAAATAGGGTTTTCTATTGATTTTTTTTTAAAACTAGAGTTTACATTGATTTTTTATTAAAACTTAATGTTTTGAAATGGGTCTTGATTAAAAATTAGTGTTGTTGATGTATTTTTATCAAAAATATGAGTTTGTTATTGATTTTTGTTAAAAGTATGGTTTTTTTTTTTTTTAAATTAAAAACTGGGGTTTTTTTACAATTCATTCTTTTATATTGTGTAATTTCAATTAGTTTAATTAGTTTTTAACTTTAATCGGGTATTATGGCTACTAATCAAAATCCACAAATGCCAAACGCTCCACCACCTCTACAGCCAAATGCTCCACCACCTCCACAACCACCAATTGAAGACTTAACTGGTGAAAAATTGGGGTAATTGAGGGGAATTTGTGAAAATTATCAGACAATGCCTTGATTGAGAGATATGACAAACACATTGAGGGAAATAATTAAAAATATAGAAACCCTCTCCACCCAACATAATTCCTTTTATTCATGGTGAGAAGACATCAAGGAATATTATCGATGTGGATTGTCTTACGATGATGTGAAAGATCTCCAAATAACCAAAGCCCAAATAGCCTCTTTATTCATTGATCCCCGCACCGGTTTTCCAGTGAATGTTAATAAAAAAAAACTTTCCATAAAATGCTGCATGCATAGGGACATTGTAGCTAAATTTTGGGATCGTTGGTGTATGGATTTTGATAAACCACCAAATAATAATTCCGACATACCATTTTACTTTATTAAAAAATTATATGTTGAGTTTGTGTTAGGGCATCATGTGAATTACTTTGACATTAAACCCTTCCAGGGCGTCGATGGAGGTATGCCCTAGGATATACCAAGGGTAGTTAGAGTAGTCCATGCCCAAATGTTCCCCTTCCTCCCCTTCCTCCACCACCTCCAATATATCATCCAAATATTATCTAGGATGCATCCACACAGACTATTTAGGCTATTCACTCTTTGAGTAGTCATTTGGTTTCTCATGCTTCTATAGTAGCTCAGCCACATTTTGGTGATGTTGGTGAAGGCTTGAGTGCTATTACATCATCCTCCTCAGGTCCACATATTTGTGTGCCACATAGTTGAACTATGTGCCACCAGATATGTTTGGGTCCTCTTGTATAGCCCGCCAAGCATCCCTTGGACACTTTTGATTATGACCTCCATGATGTGGAAATTATAGATCACTCAAAGGGGAGTGGAGCGAGCCCTACAGAGTCCTCTCCTACTAGAGAGGGAGATGCTGGAATAGGGACATAGGTAAGATTTAAGTTGTAATTTCATAACTTGCATTTTTTTTTAAATGAATATTAATAAGAGATAGTATCAAGTACTAATATTTATATACATGGTCTATTTAACAGTTGATGTCTAAGGAGGATCTCACATGAGTGATTGATAGCACCCTTAGGGCCATTTCATTTGGCTTGGACACACACACAATATATATTTTCACACTCACTCATTTACATTTTATATTATATAATTTCTTGTCATTTGAATTGTTATTAATGAAATTATATAATAACTTATATGTTTATTTTGTTTTCCTCCTGTAGGAAATACCTAGTGCCAGTGAGGTGCAACATCGTCCAGACTATGGAGGTGCAAATCTAGATAAGGGGAAGGTAATTGAACTCAAATTGGATTGAATTAATATTTTTAAGATCTTATATTGATTATACATACGTCGACATAGATTGGTAGTTTCATATGTACTTGTCAATTTTTTGTATAGACAATTATGAGCTTTACAGATATGATGACAAGGGACACACCACCTAAAGGAGTAGTTATTGGAACACCTCAAAGAGTAGGTGTTGAAACACCTCAAAGAGGAGGTGTCGAAACACCTCAAGGAGGAGGTATCGAAACACCTGAAGGAGATAAAGAAAAATATCAACCTAAAGAGGTATGTGCTTATTTTATTTTGTGTTTGGTAAATAAGTTCCTATTACCAATAATGGTATGCTAACTTAGATCAATTTTATGTTTTTGTTCACATATATAGATTGACATTTCAAAAGTTGATTTGGTATATTCTAGGACTCCTAACCCTTTGAAGAGATGTATATTTCAGGTAACCAAGATTTCAATTTTAGAGTTCAATTAAAATTAAATGTATATTGATTTTGATGTCAATTATTCGATTTTAAATTATATATTATAACTAATCTCAATTGTGGTTTGAATTTTTCTTGTGTAGCTACCTTCAAAGCCAACGAGTGCTTCAAAGAGGCTCCATTTTGATGATCCACTAGTAGTTTAGGATGAGATAGACATTTTGGCATGTAAATTTTGAATACATATTGAGATGACATATGCCACCTTTTGTAAAACTTTGTTTGGGTTGGCATCGATGCCATTTTTGTATATGGACATACACTTGATTATTGGATAATTTGATATATAGAAGTTGACAATTAGAATTTAATTTGTTCCTCATGTGCATGATTGAACTCTTTGAAAATTTTATGTTGAGCAATGGTTAAATATCAATGTACAATAGCTTAAAATTGAATGGTTATATTATGTAGTTTATATTTATATCACTGATTACATTGCATTACACATCTTTCAAACTCAAATCATTAATTCACATTGCATAACTAACAACTAGATAGTTCTAACAAAGTCAACCTAAGCAGTTATACAATTACTTCACATTGCATAACTAAAAACTATGAGCAGTTGTCAATTTCACTTGTTTGTCATTGAATTCTATGAGACCACATTTCTTTGAAGCTTTTTTTCAAATAGTCCACTACCTTGTCTATGCGACCACACTTTTCATACATGATATCAATCACATTAAGTTGAAATAAATTAAATGATAGCCTATGGCTATTAAATTTATACTCATTTTATTTAAATGGATGAGGCCGACCTTCCTTGATATTATTTTGTAATTTATTATTTTCAAGAGAGGCTGACCTGCTTGAAGAGTCACCTTATTTTGTATAAATACGAGGTGATGTTTGTTCATTTCCTTAATCAAGTTCATTCAGCATAATTTGCAATCCAAGAAAATTTTTGCACTTGAGCAATAGCACTTCATCTTGCAGCAGCAGGCCGATTTCAAGGAGAAGCATATTCGATTGTATCTTTGCATCTACAAGAGGTGCTATTATTCATTGTATCAAATTCAGCCATGAGCTGTACCTGAGTTATAAGAAAATTTATTTTTGTGTTTATTGTCTTATGTGTTTCATTTTTTGAGTGCTTTCAGTTGTATTATCTAATCTCTAAGTTGAAGATAGCAAGAGAAATGGTCATATTGTTGATGAAAAAGATTTGACCATGTTGGCTCTTAATGGTCTTCCTTCATCTTGGGAGTCTTACATTCAAGGAATCGGCATGAGATCGAAACTTCCCAAGTTTGATCGGTTGAGAGCTTACTGTATTCAAGAGGAGTCAAGGTTGGTTGTGAGAGGTATTGGATGAAGCCCTACAAATGAAGACATTCATGTTCTTTTCACTCAATCCTCAAAGGAGGAAGGAAAAGGAGTAAAGAAAAGATGCTTCAAGAGGAATGGAGATAAATGGTCGAATGTTGCTCCTGGATTCAAGAAAAAGTGGGACCTCTATCATGTTTACTAGGATATGATTTGCTCAAAGTCAGTCAAATTGGATTTAACATTGGTAGCTCCACAAACCTATTCAGAATAGAGTGATTTGAAGAGGACATCCCTAAATCTCTACAGAGGTGTAAAGTTGCAAAGTGGTGCAAATTTCATTCTCAAACTCGTACGACCCAACAGACTATTCCAACACATCCAGATGGGTATGTTTATGCTAGGTATGGTTCTCTCTTACACCCAAATATGCCGAATCGCTCCAATCTGCATTGGAGCGGCGTTTTCCCTTAAGAGTCCAAAGTGCTAAAAGGCATCAAAATTTGATGGATTATTTCTCAAAAACCATGATGCTTTTAGACTCTTCATCTGAGGATATGAGATTGTGTTGAGACCATCTACAATAACCTCTCTTGGTTTTTTCTATCTCGAAGGCATTTTCCCGTGGTGATGAGTTTTCAGTTGAGGGAAAAGTTGTCAGATGCAAGCAGTGTAAAGTTGCAAAGTGGTGCAACTTTCATTCTCAAACTTGTACGACCCAATGGACTAGTCCAACATGTATGGATGGGTACATTTACGCTAGGTATGGTTCTCTCTTGCACCCAAATACACCGAATCGCTCTGAGCTGCATCGGAGAGATGTTTTCCCTAAAGAGTCCAAATTGCTAAAAGGCAGCAAACTTTGATGGACTATTTCTCAGAAATCATGATGCTTACAGAATCTTCTTCTGAGGATATGGGATCATGTTGAGACCATCTACAATAACCTCTCTCAAGTTTTTCTATCTCAAAGGCGTTTTCCCGTGGTGATGAGTTTTCAGTTGATGGAAAAGTTGTCAAATACAAGCAGTGTAAAGTTGCAAAGTGGTGCAAATTTCATTCTCAAACTCGTACGACCCAACATACTATTCCAACACATCTAGATGGGTATTTTTACTCTAGGTATGGTTCTCTCTTGCACCCAAATATGCTGAATCACTCCGAGCTGCATCAGAGCGGCGTTTTCCCTTAAGAGTCCAAAGTGCTAAAAGGTAGCAAACTTTGACGGACTATTTATCAAAAATTGTGATGCTTATAGAATCTTCGTCTGAGTATATGGGATTGCGTTGAGACCATCTACAATAATATCTCTCGATTTTTTCTATCTCGAAGGCATTTTCCCATGGTGATGAGTTTTCAGTTGAGGGAAAAGTTGCCAAATGCAAGCAGTGTAAAGTTGCAAAGTGGTGCAACTTTCATTCTCAAACTCGTACAACCCAATAGATTGTTCCAACACATTTGGATGGGTAGGTTTATGCTAGGTATGGTTCTCTCTTGCACCCAAATACGTCAAATCACTTTGAGCTACATCGGAGCGGTGTTTTCCCTTAAGAGTCCAAAGTGCTAAAAGGCAAAAAAATTTAATAGACTATTTCTCAGAAACCATGATGCTTATAGACTCTTCGTCTGAGGATATGGGATTGTATTGAGACCATATACAATAACCTTTCTCGGTTTTTTCTATCTTGAAGTAATTTTCCCATGGTGATGAGTTTTCAGTTAAGGGAAAAGTTTCCAAATGCAAGTAGTGTAAAGTTGCAAAGTGGAGCAACTTTCATTCTCGAACTCGTACAACCCAATAGACTGTTCCAAAACATCTGAATGGGTACATTTACGCTAGGTATGGTTCTCTCTTGCACCCAAATACGCGAATCGCTCTGAGCTGCATCGGAGTGACTTTTTCCCTTAAGAGTCCAAAGTGCTAAAAGGAAACAAACTTTGATGGACTATTTCTAGAAAACCATGATTCTTACAGACTCTTCATCTAAGGATATGGGATCGTGTTGAGACTATCTACAATAACCTCTCTTGGTTTTTTCTATCTCGAAGGCGTTTTCCCGTGGTGATGAGTTTTCAGTTAAGGGAAAAGTTGCCAAATGCAAGCAGTGTAAAGTTGCAAACTGGTGCAACTTTCATTCTCAAACTCGTACGACCCAACGGACTATTCCAACACATCTGGATGGGTACATTTACACTAGGTATGGTTCTCTCTTGCACCCAAATACGCCGAATCACTCTGAGTTGCATTGGAGCGACGTTTTCCCTTAAGAGTCCAAAGTGATAAAAGGAAGAAAACTTTGACAGACTATTTCTCAAAAACCGTGAAGCTTACAGACTCTTTGTCTAAGGATATGGGATCATGTTGAGACCATTTATAGTAGCTTCTCTTAGTTTTTTCTATCTCAAAGGTGTTTTCCCATGGTGATGAGTTTTCAGTTGAGGGAAAAGTTGCCAAATGCAAGCAGTGTAAAGTTGCAAAGTGGTGCAACTTTCATTCTTGAACTCGTACGACCCAATGGACTGTTCCAACACATCCAGATGGGTACGTTTATGCTAGGTATGGTTCTCTCTTGCACCCAAATACGTCGAATCACTCCGAGCTGCATTGGAGCTGTGTTTTCCCTTAAGAGTCCGAAGTGCTAAAAGATAGCAAACTTTGATAGACTATTTCTCAAAAATCATGATGCTTACAGACTCTTCATCTGAGGATATGGGATCATGTTGAGACCATCTATAGTAACCTCTCTCGGTTTTTTCTATCTTGAAGGTGTTTTCCCATGGTGATGAGTTTTCAGTTGAGGGAAAAGTTGCCAAATATTAGGTACACCCCTCTCTACATGCATTCTACTCAACCAATAAAACATATGAGCATTCTTGAATTGACCTATACAGTTATCTAACCAAATGAGATGTCGGCCCAGTGCTATATCATGCTCCTACAAGAACTCAAAAAATTTCTCGAAACAATGTTGGACATACTTGGACGAGTGAGATCTATCATCACTCATATAAAAATGATACTCTCTAATTATCTTTCGATCCTCCTCTATACTATTAGGTGGATGTCTAAAAGTTATGTGGACAAAAATAGCAATCTGAATGGAATTGTAATATTGAGATTGTACCTCGTTTTGTGGTTGCAATGTGTAGTTTTTTAGCAAAATCAACCACTGATATAATAGTGCCAATCGGAAAAGAGGCCTTACATATCCTGAATTGTTGATCCAACCACTGAGACCTATGACCATGCCTTGCATATTTGTATAAAATATTGTCCTTAAAATCTGAAATAAAATCAGCAACACTGCATTCTTTTGTAACCAACTCGCATCTAAAACCTTCACCTCCACTCTGCAAAGTATATTCGACTATCTCATATCTCTTTTTCTCAACAAGATTCTTTCCAAATTCATGTTCCGAACCCTCATGAAAACACTGAACAAACTTTGACAAGCCACCACATTGTGAGCACTTCGCATTTAAACAATCATTTCTATAGAAAAAGGAACCATCATCCCTAGAACATAAAAATAGATCTAGCAAGTCCCTTGATGATTTCGGAAGATACATTGCACCACACTCCTACAACATTTCATTAGTATTCAAAGTAGAATGGATATAGCATAATAGTTCATGGTACATTGAAAACTCCACATGGTATTTGCAACAACAAGTATTATGAATCTTAAGAGGCACATAATAAAATGGCTTCAAACCTTCAAAAGTTCTTTGCGAGATTTCCATATTTGGATGTGTTTGATTAAATTTGTTGAGCAACATTGTTTGGCTTGATTCCAAGAAATGTTTAGGATGCGGTGTACGGTCTTGATTGCCAATTCTTAACTTTAAAACATCCTTTGCATTGGGTGATACTCTAGAGTTATCATGCCAAAATTGCTGAATTTCCTGCTTTACATTATCGGTTAGCTTCTTATCAACACGTGTAAGCCTTCCAGAAAAATCCCATGTATCATTTTGAAGAGGATCATCTATTCTTTCTCTTCTTGCAAGTGCTCTATCCAATTTTTTATGATTTAAGTCAAAATCAATACAAGTTTGTCTCATAAAGCGAGCCTTTTTCAATTGATGGCTTACTAGGGTGGTGGTAATGACTCTCTGAGCAGCTCTCTTATCTTTTTCCTTGTTATTTTTTCCAATAGACTTGAGAGCATTAAAAATATTTTTGACAATAATAGAATTTTTTTCGGTCCTCTTGTTCAAACGAATCTTCAATTTGGCTAGCAAAGGTCTCATCTTTTGCATCTTTAGCAATTGCAAAAAAATTTGGCATTGCTCGGTCAATGTCTTATCACTAAAATATTGGTTGAAAAGTATTCTAGCCCACAACCGAATAGTTCATGTTGACCTCTTGCCTTCAAAATTGTTTATAATGTTATCATCAATTTCAACTAACCATTTAGGGGTCCTTGAAGGTCTTGAATTTGGAATACCTCTTTCTTCCACACAAGGTTCTTCATTTCTCGTGTAATTTGGTGAAACATAATTTACACTTGCTTCAATATTATGTTCAACATCTTCATTTCCAAAATTTTCACCTTGAACATTTTCAATATCAATTTGAACAATTTCATTCCCAATTTCAATATCATGTTCAACATCTTCAATTCCAACATTTTCATTATCAATTTCAATATTTTCATTCCCAATTTCAATATCATGTTCAACATCTTCAATTCCAACATTTTCACCTTGAAAATTTTCAATATCAATTTGAAAATTTTCATTCCCAATTTCAATATCATGTTCTACATTTTCACCTTGAACATATTCAATTTCCTCTTCACTTGAAAGACCATAGGCCTCAGGTTCACCAATATTTAACATACCTTGTCTTTTCTTCCTATGACCTTCTCTATCTCTTTGTCTATATCCTTCAATTTGTTCTTTTGTCAGCTTTCTCTTATGTTTTTGCTTCCGACGACTGCTTCTCCCCATTATACCAAATAAAAGATGCTAAAAAATTATTATGTATGACAAATTTGAGTACAAGAATCTCCAAAAAGTTTATCTTTGTCTCTTCCTATCTGAAACTGCATGTTTTTCACCTACAAAGTGCTGCAAACAAAATGCAGGGTCTATTGGAATGCATAAAAATGGCCCACATGGGGTTTTTCTATGGCCCACAAATCCAATATCCGATATAATCGGATATCCAATTTGTAAAACATGTTCTGCAATGGTAATATTTCACCTCTGCACAATGAAGTTTCACAAATCAGATATTCGATTTGTACACACATAGACCAAAGGGAGAGGGAGAATGGGAGAGGGAGAGAGAGAGAGAGGGAGACAGAGA